>JAJJHY010003979.1:5225492-5247430 GCA_021224005.1 Drosophila setifemur
TAAACTCATAGTATTTAAGTATTAAGTATATTCAATTATCTTTATAAATATAAAATAAAATATAAAAATCTAAATCTATATATTCAAAACCATTACCATATTTAAGATCTATTCGCAATTGCTAATTTAAAACACTCGTGTCAAAAATACAATTTTAAAATAATTATAGTTGAGTGACTCACAGTTAAAATATTGTACGATCGAAAATAAATATTTCAATTTATATACATATATTTCGGATATTTGTAATTTTACTATATAAATATATACATATATCAAATTAAGTATTTGTATATTTAAATTCGATTTGCAATTGTGAAATTCAAACTTTCGCGTCGGAAATACAATTGGAAAATCAATAAATTTGAGTGACTCACCATTATAATACTGCACGATCGAGAAATATTATTTCAAGCATAAATTTTAAGAATTTTTAATTGTACTATATACAATTATGCATCAAACTGAATATTTTTTTTAATTTATTTCTTAAAATGTATATTCAATGAAACACTCGCGTCCGAAATACAATTAGAAAACCATTAAAGTGAAGTGAAATGACTGACAATTACAATACTGCACGATCGAGAAATATTATTTGAATTTCTTTTGACAATCGCGCGTGCTAAGTGGAGGCCATAAAATCGTGGCATATATATCGCGGGCCAACTCGGACAGAAATTAACATGCAACACGACAGCAGACGCTGACAGGAGTCGCACTGGTAACTGGTAACTGGTGTTGCATGGAACTGGTGGAGACATGGAAGGAGACGGAGTCCGAATCCGCGACAGACTACGTGGAGTGTCCAGCTGGCAGGGAGAGAGAATTCCCGACAAGATTGCACAACAGCATTGTGCTCATATTTAAAATGGCCAACGATGTTGACCGCCACAATGGGCTCTGCTGGGATGTCAGACCTCCAGCTCTGGAGATCGGCGGCATACACTCAGAAAAATGTCATGACTTTTATATTATTTTGGGAACTATATATTAATAAATCATAATATATATTATTTTGATTGCAATATATGTGTTAAAAACTTAAAATATTTATCTTAGTCACTCCTATGATTTTGAGAAGCGTATTTTGATTATAATTTCATAATATTTTTTGTAGGCATCCGTTTAACACAAAAATGCCGCCTTTTATTTTTAATTTCTTCATTTATAAATATATTTATTAAAAAAAAATAGTTTGAAGCTATAAAATACTATTAACATAGTTCTTTTCTGCATTATCAAAATATTAGATTTTCCCTCTACAATATTTCCTTAAAAGCTGATCCCCAATTTCTCCCAGTGCCTGAGCTCCCTGAAGGCTTGTCAAATGCATCGGTTTCATGGCGGTCCCAGGTTGCCGTCCCAAGCCAGGTCCCAATCCCATTCCCATTCCCAATCCCCATGCAACGTGGCCGCAACTTCAACACCTTCGATGGGGGCATCATCATTACCATCATCATCGATAAATGCATTTGCAAGCGCATGGCATACAAACAGTTTGCTGAATTTATTCATATGTAATGTTCTCTCTCATGCATATTTAATGTCCACGCATTTTCCTCTTGCTCCCGGGCTGGATGAAGGCTCCATCCCATCTCCTCCATCTCCATCTCCACCTCCACCTCCAACTCCTCCATCACCACAAGAATAAACGATAAAATGCAGTTGCCGTTGATTTTGACTCTGACTTTGACTTTGCCACAGCGACCTCATCTCTGGTTGCTCCTCCGGTTCAGCGAACAAGTAGCTTCTGCAGATTCAGATGCTGTATCTGCTCCTCTCCTGCATCCGCGTCGGAGCTTCTGGTTGTGTGGTAAGCTGTTCTCGCCTTGTTCATCTCGTGTAGCCGTTGTCAGGCGTCAGTGTGAGCCAACATTGATTTCAGGTTCTGATTTGGTGTCATTTTCGCTTGTTCTGGCTAACGGTGGTGTTTACTGTTTAAGCCAATTGGCTTAGATCGACCGATATATAAAGGTGCATTTCCAAGCACTGTCTTTAAAGAATTGCAAAATTTTTCTTATTGATTGTTTTATTTTTATAAGCAATGTTTTTCTTACCCAAATTTACCTTCTCAATATTTAAAAAGAACATTTAAGAGCTATATATGTATGAAGTTCTATTTTTAAGTACTAAATTTATTCGCCTTATAGTTGTCATTTAATTATTTTAAGACATCGCAAATCTTACTCTTTGATTGTTTCATTTTCGTAGGTAACGTTTTTAAAATTTTCGTTTTACAAATTGAAGCAGCTCATTACTAAAATTGACATTTTCTTTATTCCAAAAATGTTTATACTTTTCTATCCAATAGTACAAAATTTTGTACGTATTTATTGTTTTCAATACAACAATAACCCAATTTAAAATAATAATAACAATTAACTGCTCTTGTTATATTCGATAATAGATGCCATTTAATGATTTAAAGATTTCAAAGAAATTACAAACTAATTGTATTATTTTCGTAAGCACCATTTTTAATTTGGATTTGTATATATGAGTTGTGTAATATTTAATATATAACTATATTTTCGTTATGCCAAAAATGTTCATGCTTTTCTATCCAATATATTAAATAATATAATAATTATCACTTTTTTATTATTTCCAATAATTTTGTTTAATATGCGCTGCGGTCGAAAAATGTACTCAATTAATATATTTTAAAATAACAATATGATTTGGATATGGATTTGAAACATTAGTTATACTCGCCTAAAAAATGACACTGAATAATTTTAAGATCTAAAAGTTTTTATAATTTTTTTTTTATATTTATTTCCAATACTTATTATAAGGTGCAGCTGCAAAATGTACAACGTATTTTAAAATATAAATTCTTTTTTTTTTGAACATCTATTTCCTTGAACATCATAAGTTTATCCTTGCCAATCAAAAGACAACACATATCCGAAACAGGAAACTTTTGAGTACTTCACTTAGCAATTACCAATGCAAAGATATGATTACAAATTCAGATTTAGAATACTCCACCTCGAATGTCACTTAGTTGTCTGTCATTCGGATCTTTTTCGCACAACGACTTGTACTTTCAACATCTCAATGCTCCAAACACTCCGCTCCAAGGCCCGCATCTCCCCCTATTCGAATGTATGTGTGGTATGGTATATGGAAAGTGTTCGGGGGGGACTCATAAATCAAAGTGACATGACCAACTCTCGGCATTAATATTTCAACACCATAAATGCGGCGTCAATTCGCACATGGGAGATTGGGTTGAAGGAGGCGACGTTGACAGGGACATGCACAACGATGTCTGCAAAATTGTGTGCATAATAAATAAATATGAAAAGCCTTCATCATCACATCGGATTCGGAGGGTGGGGTCACCGCACACCCAACACCCAACAGCTCAGAACCCCAATCCCCAATCCCCGATCCCCATCCCCCAAGTAGACTCAATTCCAAAGTGCATCAAATCAAATCATGGCTGGCAGTCCAAACATGCCACAAGACACGCTCGACTAATTATGGAAATGTCATCAGACGTTGATAGCCGGAGTTCCCTGTGCTTCCCTGTGAGGTCTCAACTGGAAAACTGAAAAACTGAAAAAAAGAACGAACGAAAGATACATTTAGTGCGCACAATTTGCTTGCAATGCGTCAACACATGCGACAATTTCAAGCAGCACTTGCTCGGCAATTTATTAAACTCATCCAGTTCCTCCTGCTTTTTGCTTCTTTTTGGAAGAAATTAAAATCTTTAGAGGGGGAGCGGGACGGCTGGAGAAGAACTGGTGGCGACAGACATCGGTTAAGACAGCCGGAGTCGCCTCCGAAGTGACAAAAGTTCAGCTCGTGGGTGGCAGAGTCAGACAAGACAAGACGGTGGCGTTGCCTCCATGCACAATGATATATGCTTTTGTCGGCTGTCATTTGGTTTTGAAAATTATTGTTGTGGCTTTGCACTTTGGGTTTTCGGTTTGGGTGTCTTTTGTTCATACTCTTCGAGAAGGTCGAGCTGTACTTTGGATAAAGATGCAAATTTGGCAACATATTTAAATATATTTATTGATAGAGAAGTTGGAACGGAGTTATTTGGAGTTGTTTAATTTTAAAATGATTTTAAATGTAGTATTTAGGTGTTGTTTTATTACATACAAAGCATTACATTTTAAAATACCATATTTAAATGTTGCCCTATTACATAATATAGTTTATAGTATTTTTAAATATTTTTTAATTAAATGTATAATGTGCAATATGGGTTTCAATTAAATATATTTATTAACAGAGAAATAAATTGAGAACAACATTTTTGGAATTAATTCAAATCAATTTCAAATCATTTTAAAGTACTATATTTAAGTGTTATATATATTACATGCAAAATTCCTAATAATATAAATTTTTTTAGTTCTTCATATATTCACTTCCTGCACCTACTTTAATAATCAGATAGGAATTCTTCCATGACTCCATAATCCCATAGACATTTTTTACTTTCTTAACATGCAGAAACCTTAGTTGATAATTTAAAAAAAAAGTTAATATCCTCCACCTTTTTGTAAAATTTAAATTTATATATCGTGAAAGTTTAATATATAATTACATCCATGTACCATATTTTTATTTACAAAGTAACATTAAGAATATACATATAGTAAGTATCTTTAGTATAGCTATTTCAGTGTACATTCTTTTTTCAATAGGCTATAAGTTGTACTTTAAATAAAATATATAAATTTTGTAAATAAAACTTTAGGGTACATATTTATATACTTATTTTTCAAATCTAAAATGTAAGTTATTGTATTAAGATTATTTTCTTTACCCTGAAAAAGTATCCCCAATTCGCAAAGATACCATTTGGAGTAAGTGTTTAGCATTTTGTTGTTGTTTTTTCCTTGGCTTCATTTGGCTGGCTGGCTGCTGCTGCAATCGTAAATTTCAATGAATTACGATTTTACCTGCTTTCGCACTGGCTTTCTGGCTCTCTGGCTTTCTGTCTTTCTGGCTCTCTGGCTTTCGGCCTGCATGTCTGCATTTTAAATATGCAGTCAACACTTATCACGAGCGGGTTACAGCGCGACGGCGATTTTAATGGCCGCCAAGATGGTGGCAGTGACTAAGTAGGATCACCATACCAGCTACCCAAGTACAGTGAGCACTCGCAGTGCATCTATCTTGGCGGCGGCTTTCTTTTCCAATTGGCCACCTTAACCATTTACACGACCCAAGGACATAGTCATATTTTATTCGGGTGGGGGTAGGGACTTCTCTTGGTTATTTTTGGGTTTTTATGGTTTTATTGTTGCCCCTTTGCATTGTAATATTTTTGTATCTTTTGGCGATTTTTCATCTCCATTATTTTGCAGGAAAAATAAATTTGCAAGCGGTAGAAGAAATATTTCCATGGAATCCCCAACCAATAAATTTCATCCACCCACCCCGCTGCCGTTTCCTTTTCTTTTCCCCCGGAGCTTGGGTGACAATTCCAGCCTGGCCAAAATGGGTTGCTGGTTGGTTGGTACGGAAAGTGGGTCTGGGAGTGGGTCCAGGAGCGGGGGTGCTACCACCAATGATAAATGGTCGCGGCTAGAGGGAACTATAATGGTCAGCGCGATGGCGGTGGCTTTCACCTGCGATGTGGTATGAAAATAAAAAAAAAAATAAAACAAAAATTGGAAAAGGTATTGCCCCAGTTCCCGGGGAAAGGGAACGGGGCCAACGAGATCTTCATCCTCGGCTTGTCAAAAGCACTGAACGTGAACATCACTTATATATAAGCTCCATGCCCAAGCCCATGCCAATTCCCATTTGCAGTTTCCCATCCTCTGTCCCCATCCCTAGACCCATCTCCTGCCCCTTTATACCAGAACGATTCTCGGCTATATGTGGCGAAATGGACATTTATGAAAGAATTATTGATGCCAACGCCAATATGTGTGTGTGGGAGGTTTATGGCATATTTTTTATGACTCCCATAGAGATGGAGCTGGAGCCTGAACCGTGGCCTGGGCCAGGTCAGAGTGTGTGTTCCCGCCTAGTTCCCTTCATCTGTCCCTCCGGACCCGAGCCGTATAATACAATAAATTGTCAGGTGGGGCGGCTAGCTGTCAAAATGCGAGGGCATAACTCTCTTTCTGTCCCACTGTCCCACTGCTCCTCTGTCCCTCTGTCCCGCTGCTCCTCCGTTCCCCTCCCCATTCCGCCATCTATGGCAAAAACGAAAATTTTAATTTATCGACGCCATATGTGGGCAGTGAGTTGAGGAACTATTGCCAGTCAACTGTGTGCCTGCCCCTTAAGTTGCCCCCTCCTCCCTATACGACCTCCACCTCCACCTTCGTGCAACTTCTTTTTTGGGGAAATATAAAATTTGATTTACTGCCATTCGGTGTGTGTGTGTGTGTGTGTGTGCGAGAGCAGTAGCTGTTCCAGTAGCTCGACTGCTATAATTTAGCGGCAAACGTAACCGAAATGTTATGATTTGTGAGCCAATGGATACGTATACTCGCACATAGATTTTCTCCTTGCCCTTGTTTGCCTTTGCCCATGACTTAAAGCTTTTCAGATATGGATTGTTTTTTGTTTTTTTTTTTTGGTTTGTTTTGGCTTGGCATCTGGTTTTGGCTCTATTGGCTGTTTTAACCTCCCTGAACTTCTAATGCGAGATATTTAGCAGTAAAGGGAGGTGTTCGCTACTAAAACTAAAAGCTATATTTAATTCCATATGAAATTAAAACAGGAGGAAAGGAGAATCGCATTTAATGCTCAATATCTTCAGGAAGTGCCATATTAATTGTTATTAAAATATTGCAAAAAAAATATTATTGTAGCAGTAATATTATTTAAATTGAATGTTTTACATTATGTTTAATCTGTCTAAACTGGTTTTTTTAACTACGTTCTGCTTGATTTAGTAACATATATTTTGAGGAAGACCTCTCGGAATACCCTCTTAAAATATCCCTGAAATATACCTCTATGAACTTATAATTCGAGATATTAAGGAGTTAGGGAAGGTGTTTTAGGATTGGAACTAATAATTATATTTAATCCCATATAGTGAATTTAAGGAAGTGATTTTGCATTTGAGATTTTGTAATTGCTATAAAAAATATAAGAAAAAAAAGTTAATTAAATATTTTGATGAAGACCCCTCTATATACCCCTGAAAACTATCTCCCTGAACTACTTATTCTGGACATTTAGCAGGATTGGAACATAAAATCAGAACGGTTATTTAAACAAAAAGAAATAAGAGCAATTAATGCATAATATCTTAAGGAAGTAATTTTGCAATTAAAACCTTGTAATTGCTATGCAAATATGCCAAAAAAAGGATACTTAAATTAAATATTTAATATTTAATTAAATCTGCGCTTAAATAGTTTTCTCTGTACCTTCAGCTTGATTGAGTAACATAAATATTTTGAGGAAGACTTACTCAGAATAGATAATGCCAGATAATTGGAACATATTACCCAAGCAAGTGAACGGAAGCTGAAATGCCTAATTAGTTTATTCCTAATTGAATCTCGCATTTGATCTGATGAGGAAGCTTCGGCCATAAATTGGAATCCCCAATGCTCGCATCTTCCAAGAAGACAAAATCCCAATTAGCCGAAGTTCCCCTCATTATGGCCCAGAGGTGTAAACAATATTAATAAGGAAAACTTATTGGTAGGAGGGGCGGAAAAAAAAACACCAACAAATTAATGAGAAGAACGAAAGCAGTTTGGTATTTAATTTTCTTTGATTTATTGATTTGTTTGTAGTGACTTAATTGAACATTAAAATATTGTTCATAATTACACATTTATGTATGTATATGTATATATATATATATATATATCGATTTAATAATAAGCAGTTATCCATATATTTTACAAGAATTTTACAACTTTAAGTTTTTGGACAATCTTTTCATTTCGTTAATTCATAGTTCATAATTCGTAATAAATAATAATGTTAAAATTACCATATGCATTTAGTAGCAACCACGAAACACACACAGAACAGGACGACCGATATGAATGTGCTGCACTATATATACGAGTATATATATATATAGCATCGACTCCGTACTTCCCCCGATCTCATAGCCAGAGGCCAGAATCCTTAGGCTAAGTTGTAAACACATTTGTATGTAACTACCGTACATTAGATCACTAGCTTTTCGTTTCACGAGTGAGTCCTGTACCCCAAGCACACGTCCACACATAGCGATACTCAAGACTCAAGAGAAATGATTGGTATTGGTTTGACTGAAGGCCGACCTGAGGAGGGGTTCCTCCTCGCCGGACTACGGATGCGACGATCCCATCCTCGGACCGTACAGCGAGTACGGCGTGAAGTACTGGGCCAGGGCCGGGTGCGGAGGAAGTCCCGGCATCCCGGGCGGTGCCAGGGAGGGCGGCAGCATCGATGGCTTCCCATATGGATGGTAACGGGCCGCCGACAGCGGACTCAACGGGGGCGTGGGATAGGTGCGCTGGAAAAGCGGATGATTCGGAGGTATTCCTCCGGCTGCTGCCGCACTCAGCACTGCATCCGGCACGGAGGCCGTGTGTGTCCGCAGGTGCTGGAACAGATCGTCGGAGGTGCCGAATCGCTTGCCACAATAAGCCGCATCACTGCCAATCCAGGAGCAAACGTAGGGCATCTGAGAGGCGGCTGCCAAGGCCGCCAACTGGGCGTGGTAGTTGGAGGCAGCTGCTGCCGCCGCCGCTGCCGCTGCTCCGGATTGACTCTGACTACCCTGGGACTTGGACTGGCCACCACCTCCTCCGCCTGACACCTCGCACTGCGGACATCCCGCCGGACACGGCTGGCCCGAGGCCTTGTTGATGTAGTGCGGACTGGCCGGACACCCGGTGCAGTAGGGATCCCGGCACACGTTCTGCTGGGCCGCCATCATCGACTGATCCGTCAGACCCTTCATCCGGGCGTAGTTCAGATACGGATTCATCGCCGACGCCTTGAACATGGCGTGGTGGGGCGACATCAGCGAACTGGCCGTCATCAAGTCCATGGAATAGGGGCTACCATAGCCTGCAATCGAGAAAACTACAATTATTATTTTTTATAAATGTATCTTTAGTTATTAATTTAAATGGTAATATAGGGATTGCCTTTTGTTTTAGTTATTTTTCTTAAAAAATCAAACTAATTGGTAAAGAAGAAAATACCTGCTTTGTGCCACAAAAATGATACAAAATATTATTTAAGGTACGAGCAAAATACAAATAATATCTATTTTATGTTTATATAAAATATGGCTCACTTAAATTGCACTTCAAACTATTTAAGAAATTAAACAAGGATAAACATAAAAGAAAAACCGAACATAAAAGAAAAAAGAAAACATGTAGGTTTTTAAAGTATTTATTTAAATAAGGAATAACCTAAGTAATTTTAATAAAGTTAATAAACAAAACTAATAGCAGGCAAATAAGTTTAAGAAAGTGAATGTGTTCCTTCGAATAATTCAGAAATAAAATAAAAATTTAACATAATAGGAAACTACTTTTGCTTATGATTTTTAATATACTTAGGCAATAAAATAAATTAGCTAAGCAATTTAAATATAGTTAAGGAACAAAAATGAAGATATTCTTATTTTTAAACAATTTACAAATATGCGTTTTTAGAAGAGAACACAACTGTTTAACTAAGTAAGTAAATAAACAAAACTAATACAACAAATGGCTTGAGAAATAAGAATCATTTAAGCAATTAACAAGAATTTAACATAAAAGAAAAATACTTTGTAATGTAAATTGTAAATTTTATGAAGGATAAACTAGTTTTCCTGGGGATATTCTTAATTTAAAACCATTTAAAATACTTGTTTTTGGAAGAAAACACAAGTGTTCAGCTCATAAAAGAAGATTTTCATATCCTTTTGTTAAAAGAAATATTAAAGAAATATATCCGCAAAGGAGCGCAGGAGCTGAGGAGAAGTAAAAAATAAATATATTCCAGGAGACGACGGCAAAGCTCCTTGGTGGGTGTACAGCAACCGGTATTTATGGCACCTATTCAAGCTTAAATTTCGCGAGGCAATCCCTTCCGAGAAGAGCAGCTTGCAATCCCCTGCTCCTCCTCCCTTCCCCTCCTGGAACTACCCATTTAGGATTTCCCATTTCGCATTTCCTTTGCTGCACTCACCTGGGGGATAATAGGATGCAGCAGCTGCGGATCCTTGCTGGCTGGCTGCGTGCAGAGCCTTCACATAGCTGGCCTCCTTGGCGGCGGCCAGAGCCGCCTCCTGCAGCCGATTGGAACTGGCCGCGGCTGCTGCAGCTGCTGCTGCTGCTGCAGCACTGGGACTGTGCATGGCGGCGGATTCTTTGGAGTTGCTGCGGGCGGGGGGCAGGCCGGGGCTGCCGTTGAGCTGCTGGTTGGAGGCAACATTACCTTGTCCTCCTCCTCCTCCTGCTCCTCCTCCTCCCTGTCCTCCCTGTCCTCCAGAGGTGGGAGTGCGTCTTAGGGAGCCGGTAGCTGCCGGCGACTCTCGATGGGAGCTGGCACTCTGGTTCGAGTCACACCGCTGGCCCCCACCGTTCGTCGTGGTCTTGGGCGTCTTGACCCTCTGCCCGCTGCCGCTGCCGCTGCTGCTGCTGTTGCTGGTGAGATTTGTGGCGCCGCAGTCGGCGGCTGTGGTTATATTGCCCATGCCGATGCCGATGCTGATGTTGTTGTTGGGCTCGTAGGGCTTGAAGGTGCTGGGCGTCGGCTTGCTGCCGTGGGCGGGGGGTAGTTGTTGCTGCTCCACCGAGCCGGTGCTGACGCTGGATGAATGACTGCTAACCGGTGAGGATTTATCGCGTCCACTGCCCTCGCCCGAGCCCGGTATCTGGCCCATTCCGAAGCCACCGCCACCGCCGCCGCCTCCGCCCCCCGCCTTGGGCTGGTGCTGGAGCTGCTTCGTCGACTTCTCGATGTTGGCCGCCAGCAGCTTGGGGTTTGTGGTATCCGCTCCGATGGCGCTGCATGTTTGGGCCAATAGCGCCAACGGACTGCTTTTGTTGTCGAGCTGGAAGAGGGGGAAGAAAGGTTGGTATGAGTACGCTGCGTTTGTCTTCGATATCGTGCGTTTTGCAAAAGGCCAAGATAAGATCGCGTCTTTATTGTCTTTTGGCTCTACTTTGTTCGGCCAACACTTCCTTTCCTGGCCCACACTCCCTTTGTGTGTGTTTACCCACAGATCCTAATCTCTCGCAAAAGATACAAAAACTGGTGCGATCATGAAATACTTGGACTTTCACATCCTGCCGCAGGCCGTTGCAAGCCACATAAATAACACATTATTTATTATACAAACAAAAAAAGATATAGCTACTTTCAATGGTAAACTTTAAAGGTTTTTTTTAAATATAGAACATGTAATAAAAAAACTTAATTCAACAATTGATTGATTAACTGTTTTGCTTAATTAAATACCCAATTAAGGTTGGTCTAAAATCTAATCAAGCCATCAAAAAAGTTCGTAAAACTTCATGGATGCACTTAATCCTTCGCTGTCGCTTTCTATAATTACTACCAAAAATAATGTTAATTGTATTTAATCAGCTTTCATCGGGTTTTACGACACTTCTAGATGAGCAATTAGGCTAATGAAATTATTAGCCATTTGTGATATAGTGCGCCATAAAAAAAGTGGTAAAATAAAACGGAGCAGTGGAGTTGGAAAAGGGGGTTATGGAAATAACTGATATTTTCGAATGATAGGGGGTTTTCCATTACTTGAATTTAAGGGTACTTCTTGCCAATGCTATATGCTATATATAGCCCATTGTATATATCAGTGAAAATTAGCGATTGAGTAGTACAAAGGGGGATCGTTCAGATGCCGACATTGCCGATCGTTGTTATAAACGAAATGAATATTGCCCACTCTCACAGTTTCTGCCATAAACACGAAACACGGTTTTTGCAATAAAAACCATTTCGCCGCATGCCATAAATTATGGCGCACACACTGAGCGACTCAGCGAAGAAGAAGAAGAAGAAAAGGGAAAAGCCGAAACTGAGGCAACGGACTGAACGAACGTCCATAACTCATCGCCCAACAGCACACACACACACGTACACTGAGAATAATGACGTACACTTTGTACGGCTGTATGGGTGCGTAATTACGCTTTGGCCCAACTGGCGCAAGCCATAAACTACAAAATATTGAAGCTTTTATAACACTCAATGGGCCGCCATAAATTATTATGATACTATTGTAAAAATGGCAAAATTCCTTATCGGTACTTAAGAGTACTTTGGATGCCCTATAATCAGAGGGGTCTCTCTGTGTGTGTGTAACCATAATTTAATAATAAATATCTTTAAGATAAATGCCTCTTGTACTTCTTGTGATGAATATATGCAATGCCTTTGCTAAATACACACTAATTACAGTGTATTGCCCGAGTCAACTAAATGGGAAAACAATCTTTATTTATTTGATTTGAATTTGTTGTGCTGATATACCCAATCGCTGGCCCCCCTCCCTGCCCCTCCCCCTCATCAACACTTTATTAATTATTGGCGCATATATACTATATAGCGGAATTGGCCTCACCCCATTTTTGTCTCGTTTTTAGCACAATTAGTCATAATTTATTATCGTGTTGATAAAGTTTCCGTATTGATTTTGGGTATTACGCATATTCGTGTAGCAGCACATTCAGTGTTTTGTTTGTGATTTAGTTTATCCCCAAATACTGGCCAAACAACAATAAATACATACTATATACGAGTATATATACTTGTTCATGTGCGTATAGATAGAATGGGCCATATGGGGCCTGTTTAATTTACGATTGGGCAATAGCTCCATAAAGCGAGTATTTATTATATGAGCACGTCAATTGACTTGTGCGAATTATTGCTCTGTCTCTGAATTATGACTCTGTATCTGAACGGCGACCAAGTTCATATAGTAATTGGGGCCAAGTTGCGGGGGTAATTAAACAAATCGACTTCCATTGCTTAGTAACTCGATAATGTTATTGTTATTGTGCGGTCTTAAACCGTTTTTAATGGAAATATATGTACTATATGTAGTAGGTACACTCAATTAGCGCTTTAAAAGAGCGACGTACAAAAGCATATTATGTATGAATTATGAATATTGTGTTAATTAAAATGTTACACCTTGTGGAAATTGTGTGTGTACAAAAAACATTAACACTAACAAGGTAAACAAATACCAAACAACAACAGCTGAATTCATGGCTGAACTAGTGGAAAATGAAATGAAACCTCAACTCAAAATGCATTTAGTTATGCCTTTTGCACAATCGAGAGTCACAGCCGCTTGTTAAATGCGTATAATTTAATTAGACACTTGAAACTAAACTCAACACTCGGCTGTCGGGATTTGATTTAATTTTATTATCGCTCTCAGACATTTACTTTTTTATATGCTAATTTCGTTATTAAGGTGTGTTAAGTCGGCTATGGATATGGAAATATTAACCATGCAACTAACTGATTTACGATAATGGCCAGCCCTGGCTAAAACTTAATGGATCTGTAAGCCATTTTATGACTCTTTAGAGTATATATATTTTTTAAGCATTATTTATTCGGGGCTCTCTTCAATAGCCAACCAATTATCACAGCTGTCAAAATGATCTGAATAGATCTCGACCATCGTCATGTGCTGCTGCTGCTGTTTGTTTGCTCAACATTTCACACGAGTTTCACAAGTGAATTCCCCGGGCATTATCCAAATTAACAAGAAAAGCTAAATGTGTCAAACTATTTTATAGAGCCCCAGGCCACTTCCACTCAACATATGACACATCGGCATACTTTGTGGACTCGAAACAATAAAGGCTTCTCTGCGGCACACAAAAAGCAAATAATAAAAACCGAAGTAAATTATAAACAAATAAAAGCGGCACGCGAAGCCCAAGAAGGGGTCTGAGGGGGGGCTACAGAGTGGAGCTCATCACACTCCGACGTACTTGGAGGGCCCTTGAAAAATCATACTCTATGTTAATATGACAAACGAAATGTGGAAACTTTTGTGGAACACTGCGACAATGACAGGCGTCAGTACTTTTCGTATCAGACTTGGCCAAGATCAATTGTTTGTTTGCTGCTTCTCGAATGGCTTTTGAAGCTTTGCCGAATTGAGGGATTTTTGTATGTATTCGATTGGAAATCGGTTTTACAGAACTTCCCAAAGTTATTTGATTTATTCCCTAGAAAGCGGCAATAAAAGTTTATCTATAATGGATTTTAACATCTATCTAGCCGTATCCTTTCCTTTCCATTATTTTTTTCCTCTTCATGTTGCTTTATCACATTTTGCTGGCAATATTTCGTAAAATGCAATTTTCAAAGATTCTGCGGCTCAGGAAGTACCTCCCCCTCCTCCTGGTACCCCCTCCTGATCCTGCGGCCCTCGCACACATTACGATACAGAAATAGCTGCTATAAATATGAATTACAGGATAAGCATAAAAAGCGGAAATTGTGTGCCGCCGCCATCGTCGACGACGCTTTGCATAAGCCAACGGCAACGTCTTCAGCAGATTCAGACCTCTCCCCAATCCCCAATCCCAAATTCAGGCTCCAACCCCAGCTCCGAACCCAACCTCTGGCTCAGTTTTTTTAAGACGCCTTTGCAGTTTTGTTGGGAATTATAAAATAAGCGATAAAAATGGTATAAAACTTTATGCAGACTCGCTTTTTCCCTCGTTTCCCTTCTCATTTTGACTGGAGTTGTGTTGGGTGTGGGTCCTCTGTCGTTATACATATTATGCATGTATATTATATCATTTTGCCTGTTAACACCTTTTTGTGTACGCTCACTTATAGTATACGAGTATATATATATATATACGTGCATACGTCTTTTTTCCACTTTTTCACTTTTTGCTTTGGGGCGATAATAAATTTGTGCTTGCTCTCGGGTGAAAAGGAAACAAATATAAATGAATAACAAAAATTTACATAAATGGCTATAAAAATATTAAGAGCACTGAGACCCAAAGTTGAATTAAATGATTCACCGAGAGGATGGGAGGGCCAATGTTATGTTTAGATTGCAGTGAATGCCTAGAATTGTTGTTGGATGGTTTTTAGTTAAAGATACAAAAACTAGAAAACATATTTTCTGATGCTTAATATTCGACCAAGAGCAGGAATTGTCAAAAAACTATTAAAATGTGTTTTTGATGTTAAAAAAAAATGTTTATTTGCCAACCAAAAGAATTTAAAGGGCAGATACAAACAATATTCGAAAAATGTATAAAAATAATAGTTTGACAAATGCATTTTGAACAGCAGGTGCAAAAAAATGGTCAAATAATTATAAAACTATGTTTTTGATTTTAAAAGAAAGTAATATATTCAAATATAAACCAAGACAAATAGATAAAAAAAAAAATAGAACACAGAGTTTTTATGTTTAAAGATAGTTTCGGTGTCTATCTATGAATAGAGATTGAAGAGTAGATTCAAAAAAATTGTTGAAATATTAAAAAATTATGAAACAGAATTTTGTATGTTAAGTGAGAGTAATTTCTTTAATTGTTAACCAATAGATATTAAAGAGCAGATACATTAAATTGAGTATCTAAGTTAGTTCATCAAATCCAAATTAAACCGAATCCCAAGTAAAGTCTTGGCGTTAAATGATCCGCAATTAGGGCTTTAGCGAATGGGGACTGGGGATGGCATTAATATACTAATACTACCGCCCCAATAGATTTTACCCTCAGACAGTTCGACCGCAAAATGCAATTCAATATGCCTGTTGGTTTATTTTCAGCCGGCACGGCATCAAGAGAAACACAAAACGCTGTCACATTAACTGTCAACTGCTGCAGAACTGGCACTTGTCATATTGACAACTGACAGCGTCATTTGACTGTCAAACTTGGCCAAGAGCGGAGCGGTGGAGGGGAGTGCAGGGGAGGGAATGGGAGCGAACAAACAGCAAATAAAACTGAGAACCGACGAGGCCATCATCCCTGCCACTCGACTGTATGGCATGTGGCAATGCCTGGCATAGAGTTGCCACTTAATTTGACACACTCACACACACACACACACTCCGCACACACACAGGCATACTGAGGCAGTTGAAGTGCACTTGGCGTTAGACAATGTTGCAATTTTAGACGTTGCATGAGTCCCCAACTGTCAGCCATATCATTGCAATTGTCACAGTTGCCTGGTATACCCTAGAAGAGGGTATTTCGATTTTTAGGGGGGTTTCTATATAGTAAATGTATATGGATTACGTATTATATATGTACATATTCCTCATCAAATTTAAAACAATCAAAACATCAAAATTTGAAAGCCATCTGGTAATCAAAATAAAATCTATTTAGCTGTCACTTTTCTCTTCTTTCGTCTTAATATTTTATACAAGTTAAATCTAACTATAAGGAAATAATATAGCTTCTGTATTTTAAAATAAATTTTTGATACGAGTATTTTAAAAATAATTTAGCTGAGGAGAAAAAAATAAAGATTTTAAGCAATCTAATAATCAATATAAAATTCATCTCGCTGTTTCTTTTTTCAAACTCTCATTTTGCTTTCAGTTAATATATAAGTTGAAACTAACTATAAGGAAAAATCATAGATGCCTAGTACAAGTATTTTAAAAAAGTTTTAGCTGATGGCAATAAAAAAAATCATTTTTAATAATCTAGTAGTTAATATAAAATCTATTCAGCTGACACTTTTCTCAGCTTTTTTTTCTGCTTTCGGGTATTATATAAGATGGAACCAACTATGTTACATACTCGTATAAGGAAAAACCGCACTTCTGTAGTTTTAAATAAAAAAATAATACAAGTACTTAAAAAATTACCCTAGGTTTTTTTAGAAGGTTTTAAAAATGGTTACCCTTTTAATAAACTTGTTATTTTAGCCCAATAAATAATTAAGAAATTTTCTATTAAAAAAGATTTTTACCGAATAAAAAAAAAACGCTACCCAACGCCACTGAAAAGTATCTGAAGTATCTGTAGATATTTTCTCAG
Organism: Drosophila setifemur; assembly: GCA_021224005.1. Lineage (NCBI taxonomy): Eukaryota > Metazoa > Arthropoda > Insecta > Diptera > Drosophilidae > Drosophila > Drosophila setifemur. Next base: position 5,242,478 of record JAJJHY010003979.1, read on the forward strand.
AAAGAGTATCTAAGTATTGAACCCCGAAACTAGCTTCGCCTTTCTTGTTTTTGTTGATGTTGCAGCAGTTGCTGGCTGTGTGCACTTTGAGTGACACATTAATGCCATTTTCATGTGTCACTCTTTCTTTCATTTGAAGCCTCAGACCCCCTTCGGACCCCTTGGACCCCCCTTGGATCCCTCTTAGACCCCCCTTGGAACCCCTACCGGCTGCATTTAGCGGGGCTTGGGGACTTTCGGAAAACTTGGCTGGGGTCGTGTCTTGTTTCTCTGTTAGATTCCATGTCAGACTTTTGTCAACATTACGTGTCTATTTAGTTGTCAGTTGGCAGTTGTTATAGCTTCGCTGGCGTTGTTACTGTTGTTACTGTTGTTACTGTTGTTACTGCAGTTTCCATAGTCGCTGACTGATTTTTAGCATTTGTTTTTGTTTTTTTTCGATTTGCTTCCAGAGAGCTGTGTATGCAAACATTTGTTTTTCGGTCGCCGCATTCCTCACCATTATTTTTGTTCCTCTTTATTTTTTTTTTCCAACCAGGTATTTTTGTTGTTGACTTATCTTTGTTGTACTTGTAGTTTTTGGAGTTGCTGAGCAAATTACCAAGTTGTTGGTTCCCCTATTTGCATGGTGAATATTTTCAACTGGCTTTTGTTATTGCCAGGTCGGGTTTATTTAGCTGCTTTTTATGGGTGAGTCAAATTAGGAGACCAACGCGATTTGGTTAATTAGAGGAAGGGTGCAAATACTTTTTCAGAACTACTTTAATCATTCAGATACTAAAATTAAGAACAACTAGTTGAAGTTCATTAGCACTTGCAAAAATGAATTACAACTTTTGCTAACATTCACAGCGTTCAATCAATGTTCGTGGCAGACAGTGCGTATACGCAATACAATTAACCCGAACGACCTTAAGCAAAATTAATTGCCCAAGAATGAGACAAAAATTCAGCACTTAATCTTGTTTTTCCCCAGCTAGCTAGCTAGCTGCCTGGTGTGGTGTTTTCTCGCCATTGATGTCAACGCCAATTGGCATATTCCATTATCCCGCTCATCACTCATGTGGCAAATAAAAAAAAGAAAACACAAATAGACTGCTCGAAGATGAGGCTCCTCAAGGTTGCTCTTAGATTAGCGCAGCTGCCTCTGCCTAATGCTGTTTATTTTTTAATTCTCGCCATCTCTATCTCTGGTAGCCTCCGTATCCATAATTTGGACAACGTGTTTATCAATCATACGCAACGTGCGCCTGTCACCTGCCATCCCCAGTCCAGGATTGTGATGGAATGCGTCAACGTGGGCGTTACTTTATGACGATCTGTCTGTCCGTCAGTCTGTCTGTCTGTATGTACTTCCTCCGGCGGCACACCATATAAGGTATGCAAAAAAAAAGTTTATAAACACGTATGCGTAAATAAATAAATAAACAGCTGCGGGGGTTATTCAATGCATACAAAAAACAAAAAAAAACAAAAACGTTGCTCATTGTTTCTTCCCCAAACACAATTATTTACTTAGCAAATTCATTTGGCGATGAGTCTGGCCTGGTTAAATTATCTGTGACATTTGGCTTTAAGTGTGGCATTAGGAATGCATTTTAAGCCATTATTTGGATTGTATTTATAATGGTAAACAACATATTAAAGAAGGCAATTCTTATTCCACATTTGTTAATCAGGTTTATTATTATTATTTTGTTCTATTGAAATAAAAATACATAAATTAATAAAATTCTCATGATACAATATAAATCGGAATTATAGAATGGGTGACCCCAATTTTTTATTATTTTATTTTATTAAAATTAATTCTAGTAGTTAAATTCCGATTTTTATATGTCTGATATAAATCAACAAAGTTATCATAATATCTACAATATAAATCAAATTAAAAATTCTGACTAAGTATAAACTTTTGTGATTTATGAATTGACAAGCTTAAGTAAATATATTGCTCTGCCATCGGGTTTTATAATTGACTTACATATACTTCAGAAAATATCGCCAATCATTTTGTTTTGCCTCTGAGAATCTCGTTAGCTGTCTTCCCATTAAATATAAGAAAATGTTTATTAGAATGTATACAGTTTAGCACCTCGAACTGGATCATGGGACAAGGGGCTCACAGAATTTCAGACATAATAATAATACACAAATAACAACAACAACAACCTCACTCGCATCCGATTATTTCGCCACAAATCTTTGTTGTTCATCAAGAACAATAATTTCGATATTTTATTCCCCCCATTTAGCAGAATTCGCATTGTACGAGTATCTATGTGAATAATTAAGTGAGTCTCTCTGTGCGAGTGTGTGTGTGACTGCTCCGGCAGCTGTTGGCCCGGCAAATTAGCATAAAGCCAAGCAAAAGGTGTCCGTCATTGCTGTCAAGCGAATTGAATGCCTGTGCCCACATGCGGCATTCATTAATTCTTGCTTTCCGACTGATCCGCGCTGTGTTTGTCGCTCATTTCTTTTTTTCTGCTTCGTTTTATTCTTATTAAGAAAAATCTTTAAGCTGACAGCTGACTAAATTAATTTGACAATAATTAGCATTTCAAGTTGTCAGCGTTAATGAAATTTCCCCCTTTACCCCCGTCCCTGCCCCTGCCCCTGCCCCTTGGGGATTCATTAATCCAACGACACTTTATTATTTTGGTCCGCTGCACATGCTGCAGCAGAGGTGTCTCTGTGGCATTGTTGCCTGTCAACTGGCTGTTGCCTTGGCTCGGCTGTCAAAATGCCAAACCACCGATGAGCAGCGAATGGGAGGATATATGTTATAGGCGGTGCCATATAGACGACCATCCGACCAGCCCACAAAATGTTCGCTCGGAGGTGTCACTCGCATTTGGCATCGCGTTAATTACGTGTTATTTATAATTATGCCGCTCTACACTTGCTCGATGACAAGTGTTGTCAGCATTCCTCCTTTCCCCTTTCCCCTCCCCCTTTATTCAGATTCAGCTCTGGTATCTTCTGCTCTGCATTTGTATCTTCCACACTCTAGATTCTCGCTGGGGTCTCTTGGGGTCTCTTGATTTGCATTTTTTTAATCAGCTTTAAATGATTTCAATGCTAAACTCATTTTTGGACAGTTTGTTATGTTTTGGGAAGTTAATAAAGTTTTTAATTTCCGCTAAAAAATTGAATGTTATTTTACAGCAAATATTAATTATAAATGATTTTAGAAGGATGCCATATAATAACTACTAAAATTACAAAATGAATTCAATAACTAAGAAGATTCAAAATATACTTGAAACACCTTTTAAAATTAGTTTACATACTCCCAAAAATAGCTCCAACATTGCATATATATAGCATATGCCAACATTTTGCTTTGCCTGCTTTCACCTTTAGCCATTTTTTACTGTATCTCGCTAACAGATAGCGGTTCCCGGACGACAAACTGAAAACGTGGTAGAGAAAAACAAATTGTTGTTGCACTTCCGTTCCCCGTCAGCTCTGACAGCGCGACAGAGACGGGGCTAAAAGAGGGAGTGAGAGGGGGAGAGGGAGATATAGTAGAGTGGGATCTTCCACTATTTTAGCACTTCGCGTCGACTCTGCCACTCTGACAGTTTTGTGTTGCACAGCTGTTCGTTTAGGCCCCATCTCCTCGGAGCCCCTGACCACCAACAATCCAATTCGCGAATAAAAAATGCACTTGGCCTGTCTATTCAACATCGAAAAAAATGTGGGAAATGAAGTGGGATCGAAACTGGGAATACCCTATTAATTCTTGTATATATAGTTATGATATTGCAATTAATATTTATACATTTATTTCTCATTATTTAACCACCACTTCCTAAGATTCCATTAAGTAAAATACCTTTTCGAACTTCTTGCTCAAATTATACAACCCTATGAAGGATAGATAAAACGAATTTTTTGGATCCATGGGTATTGGGGTAAGGGGTATTAGAGGGCCTACAAAAAAAACCGAGGCACCGACTGAATGACGTGCTGACGCCTCTTCTCTCGCTTTTCCCTACCCTCCCAAAAAGCTCTGCTGTCTGTCTGCATAATAAAATGCGAAAATATGCAAATAGAGCCAAATAACGCGAGCAATGCAACCAACAAACACATGACTTGCGGAAGGAGGCGGGGGATCTCTCTCCCTTTTTTTCGTTAGATTTTTTCGCTGCGATAAGCCAAAGATACAACAACAACAACAAGAACAACAACAAAAAAAGGCAGCCGTATTTTTTATTCGCAAAAGTACGCCGAAATGACAGCGCGACAAGCCAAAAAGACAGCAGCGACAGCTGAATAAATGAATTGCAGTAGGTAAATTTTATTCGCAACACTCGCTCGGCTAATTTGAATAGGCAACCCACCTATCCTCCACCCCCTCCGATCCCCCTGCATCTGGTTTTTCCCCTCTGATGAAGATGCTACCCACACGAAGAGTGTGGAAAGCCTTTGTTCGAAGCAAGATATTTGACACGTGATAACGCACTCGGCCGCCCTGGGAAAATTGCGAAAATTGCGAAAATCGCGAAAGGCGTGAGATGTGCATCTCATTGTTCTGTTTGAATTTTCCTTTCCTTATTTTTTTTTCCATAGTTTTTCCTATCATAGGTACAAATAAAAACAGACTTGGAAGCGCAATTAGTTGCAAAGATAGTTATCGAAGGTTCTAGATAGATTGTAATAAGTAAATGAATATTAATAGTTTGTGGATAAATCAATTAAAATCATTGGGGATCTAATAATTAATGAACTATCATACTTTAATATTTCTGTCGTTATAATTGTGTATATAAAATGTTATTTTTTTGGTATTATTAATAATGTTATCTTAAAATATTTTTAAAAATTTTATAAATTCAAAATAAAACAAGATAAATTGTATATGAACAAGAAAATATTGTATTTGCATTACTCATATTTTATTATATAACATTATTTCTTTCTTTCAGAATTTGAACGAATATATAT
>JAJJHY010003979.1:5247442-5308851 GCA_021224005.1 Drosophila setifemur
ATATATTTTGAAATATATATTTTAAAAAAAAAAGATTAAAAAATATAAATAAATTGCAATTTATTATCAATTTGATATAGTTTTTTGAAAACATTTTGATATATTGATATTATTGAAAATTACTTTGAGATATGTATATATTTTAAATATTAAACTTAGTTAAGTACCCTGTTTCACATTTGGATATTTATTGAATTTATTTATCTCCAATTAAAATAAAATGGTATTTAATTTTATTGTGTACATAAGTTCCCCAAGAAAATGTGAATCACCTTTCAATAGTCCAGATAAATATCGCCACCAACTTAGACACACAATTCTGCCAAAATGTCATATATTTATTCGAAATTTTGGCGTATGATTACCAGAAGTTGATATGAACAATGTCCGTTGTATATACATATATATAGTGTGTATATATAGTACATGTCAGCAGCATTTCCCTGCGTTAGTCGAACGAATGTTATTCTAACTTGGCATTTGACATGACATCCATGTCATTGGAAAGTAAAAACTCTGACAGAGTCTTTAATTTATTTTATTTTCCATCTCTTCGTTGGTTTTTTTTTCCCCCCCCCGTTTGTATTTGATTTTGTTGTTGTTTTACTTCAACCTTGCCATTTTTGCCTTGAAGTGTCACCGGCACTGTCTTCTTTTCGAGTGGGGAGACGGTGGAGAGGGGACAGAGGACGGGTTCACCAAGTGTCAACGCCAGTGGAAAGACAACAAAACGAGTCAGAAACGAAGGCAAAGAAGAGCTACCAACTTGTAACCGAATAGCAATCAAAAAGTGTCACTTTGACACATGTCAGTTTGTATTTAAATGAACTTTTACTGTCTATTTTTTTTTTTTTTTGGGGGGCTCTAGCATATATATTTCATTGTCTTTCGGCGTTGCGTTGCGTGTTGCGAGGAAAAATAAACAGAATTTAAATAACATCTCTCTGACAAGTGGCAGTTGGTTTTGATATATTTGAGTTTGATATTTTAATACGATTCAGGGTAATAGTAGTACGGAGACCATTTGTTAATGAATTTCCCATTTTGAGATACATTCAGTGCACGAATACATTCAAACTTCAAAGCTTCTTCTGTGCCGTCTGCATTTAAATCGATAGATAATGCCGGGCGATAATTTATGATCAATTTCATTTTGCGGTGTGACGACTTGACCATTATTTCTTTATCGCAATCAGTTGAAAGTGCCTCGGCCGGGGCACTTTCACTTTACGGCTTGCAACACGAAAAGTAATTTGAGACGCTTTCAAATGACTGCCACAAAATTAATGGACCCCAATCAGACACACAAATGGGGCTGAGACTCGTTCGTTCAAGTGGCGCCAATTAAAATGATTAACATCGCGATAGAATAAATAAACCGAAAACCGAAGAGTGTCCCCGAAAAAAGCGCACCTAAAATAAACGGAATGCCCGATGATGATAAGAGTGCTTTGATAGCTCACAAGTTGTATCAACGCATAATTGATGTGATTGAGATTGATTGTTTATTTGTTGTTCCCCTCGTTCAGTGGGTTGATTTGATTGAAATTGTCGCTCCCTGAACGGACCCAAAAAAAGAATAAACTAAAAAAAAAACTGGCGCCTCTCTGGACTTATCAATATTACATTTCAGCTTATTTCCATTTATTTCCATTTATTTCTTTTCCCGCCTTTTGGTCACCGCACACAAACAAACACGCAGAGCACCCCTTTTCAGATACATCCGTACAATGGAAAACACATCCATTCGAACGTTGGTTCTTTCGTGCGGCTTTGTGGCTTCTTTTGAAATTTTTCTTGTTGGGCTTCAAAAGCAATTTGTGTGCATTTAGTGTCAAATGTTTTGTTGAGCCCCGAAAGCCCTATTTGCTCAATGATCTCTTTTGTGGGGCTTTTGGGCGGCTCTTGTTCTGCCTTTGGCCAGCCCACTGATTAATATTTATACTCAATTTTATGACAATCACTCATACGCCCCGTTGGTGCGGGCTACGAAATTAATGATTGATACCATTTGAAGTCCATTTAATTTCCCCTGGATTACAACACATTTAGCATTAAGCAGGCCGCGGAACTGGTCAAGCGTTATTTTTTCCTGATTCCCCGGTGATCAGGCTTAAAAGGGGGTTTTCTTTACGTGACTTGGCTTTAAAACCGATTTGGAAACATTGCACATGGTGACCACACAAATTTGTACTGAATTTTATTTCAATCAAGGTCTTTGTGATATAATTACTTTGTAGATTTTAAATAAATAAAGAAAGATAAAGTTAGGTAGAATATTCAATCATTTCAATATGGAATTTGTATGTTGTTATTAATTTAATAATATAATGGAAATTCAAATAATTTAATTTGGTTCAATTTCCATTTATTCATTGATATATGTATCATTTAAAGCTAATTTTGAATATTTTTTGTTGAATTAAAGCAACTTTTGAATATTCTTTGTTAAAATGTTTGATCGGATTCTTTAATTCTTATACTTTTGACCTGTCATTTTATTATTGATTTTATCCTGTTTAATACTATTTGCTTTAATAAGTGTCCAGCATTCAAATAAATAAAAAATATTAAGCTGAGTAAAATATGCAATAGTTTAATTATGACATTTAGATATAGTTTTAAAAATTCGTAAAATTTATTTGTATAATTAAAAAAAACAATACAAATTTAATAAATGATTGTTTGTTGTATTTCCCTTTGTTCATTCATAAATTTACCACATAAAGCCTGTTTTTACTATTTGTTGTTGAATTGTTAAATCAGGCTTTTTTTATTTTTGCACTTTTGATTCTTTAATTTAATTTTAGAATTTTTTCCTGTTTCATTTTATCTGCTTTCAATTAAATAAAGTAAGCTAAAGTTAAGTAGAAAATGCTTTTATTTAAAGATGACATTATGATTTAGCTTAGATATTCCTTAACATTTATTTGTATAATTTAAGAATACAAAACAAATTTAATAAATGAAGTTTTGTAGTATTTCCCCTTGTTCATTAATATATATTTATCACCCCAAGGTATTTCTGAATATTCTTTTGTTGAAATGTTTGATCCGATTATTTTTATTTTTGTACTCTTGATTCTTCATTTTATTTTCGATTTTAACCTGTTTTTATGTGAATTGGTTTATATAAGCCCCACGTTAAACCCGTTTGCAGTAAAGTGTACAATTGAGTTTGTGACACATCTGCTGATGCTGATGCTGTTAATAATGATGATATTGCAATTGACAGTTATCAGCGGGAACATTAATTTGATTACTTCTATACGAATTTATGGGTTAATTTGTTGCTGCATTTTATGATTATTGACTTTGACTGTTTTATAACCCACATTCCCCACCCCTCCACCCTCCACCACTCCCCCTTCCATACCAAATCGATTATCTCGGGCCATAATTTGTAATGTCGCGACTTTACTCTATAAAAAAAAGGGGCTGAGTAAAAACGGGTTATTAATTTGCGGTTTAAGCGGCGATTGCAATTCATTATCATGGCTGCCGCCTCGCGTGCATTTAAATGAATTCATTGAGTTTCGCTCATTCAATTTGTTCGAGCATTTAGTTTTTCAAAAAACGATATTTGCCATGAATGGTTATAGAGGTTCCGAGGTGTTATTGTTCCGATATTGACGGGGCTAACCCCCTCAATAAGTGATAAATGCCTCTCAAAAGTGGGTAATAATAATAGTAATAATACTAGTATTAATAGTACAGAAAAGTTGAGGCTTTCTTTTTCGCTCTCCTGATATTTATAGTTGCTTATTAACGAAATTGGTTCGTTAAATTTATGATCGCAGCCATAAATGCCCATAAATTTCTTAATGAACAGCAGTTTGATATGGCTTCAATGACTGTTTATTTTGAAGTCTGTTCTTAATCGGTTTCTTATCAAACACCATAAATCCAAGTGTACTATATAATCCAAAGGAATTTAAGAATTAAATTTCAATGGCAAAGCTAATTCAGCTGTGAATTTGGATTGATTTTATGAGAGCTTCTTGAAAAGAGTGATTAGGTCAAGACAAGTTCGATTATTATTTAGTGTTGTTAAGTAATACGTAATTAACTTAAGTTTACCAAACCCTTTAGTTGACTTTTAACCCAAAACCAACCCCAACAATTCCAGTTTCTACCTCTCTATCTCTCTACCCCGATTTTCACATATTTAAAATGTTCCAAGAATTAATTAACACTTTGGACAAAAACTATTATTTGTGTGCGAGTACAAAAAATTAACACGACAGCTCTAGACATGGCAATTTATCACCAACATAACATGCCCGAACCAACTCCACTCGTACTCATTTATTGTTCGATGTTGTTGTTGTTGCTGCTTTTGCTGTTGCTGCTTTTGCTGCTGTGGCATTTCTGCTGTTGATGACACTTTAATTAGAGCCACACGCAAACACAAAGCCGACAGGCAGACAGCCAGCGAAAGAATGGCCCACAGAGGGGGCGGGAAAAGAGGGGGGAAAATTCGCGAAGGGGAAAAGCCTGAGACGGAGCCGTTATGTCAAGCGCACACTTTAACTGCCAGAGCAGAGTTGTTGTTGTATTTGCTGTATTTGGCTGAAACTGATGGCAACGTGTGGTTAACTGAAATGAATGTCCGACTGCATAAATGGCCGCTTGACTGACACATTTAATTATATTAATGATGTTTGCGGTCAGCTGACATTTGCACTTTATTTACCTTTTTTTTTCCCGCTGTCAGTTTAACTGAGCTTCAGCTTCAGTTTCAACTCCAGCTTAAACTTGAGCTCATGTCCAAACTTAACTGGCTTAAACCGAAACTGACTTTCACGTTCGGATTTTGAGTTATTGCCCAACGGATAGCTGGAGTTGGATTTATTTCCAAGCAAAAGTTTTGTAATTTTTCAACGTGTGACAGCAAATTATCAACAGTCATTTCGGGAATCGCTCTTTCTTGCTCTTTCCTGTAAATGTATCTGTATCTGCATCTTGAGCTGGGGCGCCACATAAAAGATGTACAAATGATGACACTGACAGCTGTCAGGCTTAGTTTATTTGATTTTATTATAATTAATTATAAGCAGATGCCATTAATCAAATGAATAATTTATACGTTCGCAGATAGTATCTCACAAAAGAAGAAGGTTAGTCAGTCAGAGGTGAATTTAATTAACATATGGAAGATCAATTTTAAATCCAATATCCATTGGAGTATATAATATATTAAGTGTTGACATACACAGAAAGAAATAACTCTGAAAGTATATTCATTTTGATTTGTTTGAAAAAGAGGTTTGTATCTACTATTAAATAAAGACTATTCTTAGAGGTTTGAAAATATTTAAATTTATTTATGACTATATATTTATATAACTGCTGACATTATTTAGCAATCCGCATTCTGTCAGCTACCTTTCACCGGAACCCGTTGATCATGTGCCCCGTTTTGAGATACGATCCGATGATTTATGTGTTTTTTTTTTTTGTTTGCCTTATTCCAGCTGCTGCTGAGGAGCTCTCCGACGACCAATATGGAAATCGCCAGAGTACTCCGACACTAAATCACGTAAGCCCCGAAATCACTATTTCAAATTAGCCAGTTAATGAATGTACTCATCGTGCCAGGGCCATAAAGTGCTTCCGTTCTTTCCGAGCAAAATGAGCTCAACGAATTAAAATGAAAATTTATGAGTCTCACGGCAGTTCGAAGAGAGATAGTTTTGGGTACGGAAAGAAAAGTGTGGGGCGGAGGGGGGTGGAAAACCAACCGAACCAACAACTTTGACTCTGATTAACTGCCACAGTTCCTCGCACTCACACTCGCACACAAACACACAGAGAGTATCTGTGCGAAATTGCATTTGTTTTCTGTCATTATAAATTCAAATTTGGCGCACCATAAATTTGAATACAATTTCCAGAGGTGCACTCGACTCTCTAAACACTTCCACACGCGGGCAGATAGTCTGCTGCTGCTGCTGCTGCTGCTACTCGACTACAGATTTACATAGTTTAATATGAACAAACATAAATAAGTTTTATGTGCAGATATTGGAGAATTTATTGTTCTACGAAGCACATGGCCCCCAGAGAGAGAGTCTTGGCGGAGGAGTTTTGCACACAATTTGCCTGGGGCTCGAGTTGCTCAGAGTCGACATTTTTATTATTTATGAAATACGGCTAGCCAATCCATTTTGGGATGTCTGAAATGTCGATAGTTTGTTATCCAGGCGAGCAGCTTTATAATTGGGGATTTTGGCGTAACTCCATATTTTTTTTCAGTATCAAGAATTTTAATTTGATTTGAATACATTTCTTCTGGAATCTTTCGACAACTGCTAATCAATTTGTTATGCTAGAATTGATTTGTTTATCACTCTTAAAAGTGTAATTATAATTTGTTTCGGCTTAGCTACCGCAACAAATGAAGGCTAACTAATTGGTTGTAAAAGAATGTGTAAAGAATTTCAACTGAAATGCAATATTTCTTGGGAAAGAAATGGCGCAGTATAATTTGCTTTTAATTTGAACAGGTAAATAACAATTTTGAGTTTAATGAATTGATATAGAATCAACAAAATCATTAGCTTTATGGTTGGTATTAAGAGTCTTGATCAAACTTTTATGATTTAACATCGAATAATGAAGATTCTTCGAGACTCTTTGAACTTTTTTATTAGTATAGATTTAAGATTGATTTCGTACCTCATTATATACATATATAAATTAAATATAGACTCAAAAAAGCATTATTTTTATGGTTGGTATTAAGAGTATTGATTAAACATTTATGATTAAACATAGAACAATAAAGATTTTTTGAGATGCTTTTAACTTTCTACTAATCAAGATTTAAGATACATTTTTTAACTCTTTATATTAATGAAATGTTTTATTAAGAGCCATATTTCCTTATTCATAGACTCTTTGAGTCTCTTTTAACTATTAATTTAGATTCAAGATTCCTTTCATACCTCTTATATAAATGAAATGTTATATATCTTCATGATCCATAAAAGAAACCCAAAAAAATCCAATAAATGAGATAGCACAACAAAATGCAACCTCTTCCCATTTATCAAAATCAATAAAAGTATATAAAAAACAGGATGAATTCAATACGTTTTCGATGCCATATTTCTGGCTGTGTTGCCACCGAAAAGGGGAGCATGCCCCCAAATATGACGCACAAGGAGGGAAGGGGAATACAAAACGAGAAACGAGAAGCTTACCGCTGTTGGGGCTGCTGCAGCTGTCATATAATCCGGCCTTAAATAATGATGATTGCTGGATTGCAGCATTTTATTATAATTTGTTAAATCCACTTTGACGGCTTTTCTTTGGTTGTTCGGTGGAGGTGTTGAGTTGTTGTTGTTGTTGTTGGCCCGACCGCGCTTAACGGTAAATGCCAATTGATGTGGCGTGTGCTGCCAACTCGTGTGAAAAGCGGCGCCTGCGCCTGGCCCGGCCAGAAAGATTTTCCAGCTGCCTAAGCTGGCTGAAATGAATTTTCGCTGATTAAGCCGTCCACGTTCGCGCCTCTTGACGCTCTGTGTATTTATTTACGATTATTATTTGTTGTTTTTGTTGTTTTTTCTCGAATCTGGAATTGCTGGCTGGGCTTTGTTTGTAATTTGATTTCATTTATTATTCAATGAGGAAGGGGAGGGGGGGACGTATTTTTCATGCGTCGAGTTGTGACTTTCACGCCAGCGGCATATTAATTTGTTGCTGCTTTTAGTTGGCTCCGCTTTAATTGTGCAATAAATTCATTAGGTATTATAATTGCCGCTGCTCGGCTGGTTTTTTTTAATATTTATCTTTCGCGTGTATTTTGCACATTATATTGGATATTTTTGGTTTTATTTTATTGGTATCCGGAATAAACGAATTTACACTGTTTGGTGGATGATGGAATTGCTTTCTTTTTGCGTATGGATATCTGGTTGATTTATGAATTTATTGTGTGTGTGTTTTTGTTGTTGTTGTTGTTGTTACGTATTTATTGGCTTCTTTTGTTTGATATTATTTCTTTGGCTTGGCCGTTTTTGGTTTGTGGTTTCGCTTGAATGCCTCGTTGAGGGCGCGTTTTATGACGAGGCACGTACGTGTGTGATATATGTACTGGTATAGTATGGTTTGGGATTGGATTGGATTCGCCTGACAGATGGTTCCGGGAACGGTTTCGGGCATGGGTTATCCAAAGTTTGGAACTCAGTCTGATTTTGCTAAAGCACCGAATATATCACTTAACGATTTAAAAAATATATATATATATATGGACACTGGATGTCCGGACTGACAGACGCTAATTTCGCTTTTTGCCGATTTTTACGCACTCACAACATGTATCCGTATCCGTCCGTTCAGCGCACGTACGAACTTTAAACGTGAAATAACGAAATTCGACTAAAAATCTATAAACAACGTGCATGCTCGCTCGCTCCCGCGCTCTCGCATCGCCCACTCGCTTCGCCCTCTCTCTCGCAAGTTTGCCTCGCTAGTTTCCTCTCTCTCTCTCTCTCTCTCTGCTCGCACTAAAACCAGTCGTCCACTCATTGTTTTGTGGCCGTTTTCGTTTTCAACAAGTGTGCATTTGTTGTTGTCCGTGTCAAGAGCGAGCCCCAAAACGCCATGCGCTATGCTCTCTCCGAGAGAGCGGAGAGTGTCAGAGCGCCAGAGAGCTTTGGCGGCTAGTGGCGAGCGGAGAGTGCGAGGCTTTAGTTCGGCTCTCTTCGTGGAGAGCGCATGCTTTTTGTAGAGGCACATAGTGCATTGTGTGCGAAGGTAGTATGAAAAGCGTAGTAGGGAATTCTATTTAGTAGTAGATGGGGAATAGTGCGAAAGGGAAAAGTGAATTTTCTTTTTCTGAAAATAATAAATGGTTTTCGAACTTAATTTTAAGGTATTTTATTTTAGGATGTATTAAATTGTAATTTAAAGAGAATTTTTTAAAATAATTCCATTAAAAATAAGTCATTTAAATATTTAAAAACCCAAATAAATTAATATTAATTAGGAAAACAAAAATATTTTAATAGTTTTTAATATTCAAGAACATTTTTGTATATGATAAATTGATCCCAAAATGCTTTTAACATTACGCATACGACCCATGATCGAGATTACGTATACGTCTAGTGGCTGTGATTTTTGGTAATTAGAAAAATATAAGTTCAGTTTATATTGAATCCTATTTAAAACACCTTATCTTTGCAGATAAAATAAAAGAGCTTAAAATTTAATTTTTTCATCAACATTTATTTATAATTTTAAGACAGGAAACAATATCTTAAAACTGCATAAATAAATAAATCTAAATCAAAGAGCAAACACACAGATTCCGAATCCAAATCCCAACACACACACACACTCTCTCACATCGACTCACACACTGCGCTGGCAACACCGTCAACGCTCATTGGACGATCGACGCTTCTGTGTAGCCATTTTGGGTAATTTTGTTTTTGCTGTTTCGCAGTGCCTCGTGGGGAATTTGTTCCCTATGTGTGTGTGTAGGCTGGAATGCAAGAGTGTGCAGGGGAGAGCGCAACGGCGTCGGCCATAATTGTTTACGAGCAGGTGGGCGTGCGGCCTGTGTGTGCGTAAGTGTGTGTGAGTGTGCCGAAGGGGGTGGGGTGGGGGGTGTTAGTGTTAACAGCTATATGCTGAACAAATATGATTTAGAGCATCGTCAGAGAGTCGGAGAACTGGAGAGATTGCATGCAAAAGAGAGAGAGAGAGAGAGAGAGAGGTGAGAGCAGAGACCCGTTAAATTTCCCCAAAGGCAATGAGAGTTTTTCCTACTGTAAACAAAAAACAGCTGGAACTGAAGTTGATTTAGATGGGATAAGGAAATGTATCTTAAGGATTCTTTTTTTTTTCTCTAAGAAATTTTTATAGATTGATTTGTTTTTTCTTCAAAAAATTGATCGGTTAATTAAATACTTGTATTTCACATATTTTGTGTCACATTTATTGTAAGTTCAACGATGATCACTTTTGAAACCAAAAACCAAATAATATCTTGTAGATATTTTCCCATTTGAGCATCTGTAAAATGTGTTTAGCATTTCGATGACATAATCTAATAAATAATACCAAATTTGTTGATTGCTAATTGCTTTCATGCCCATTTATTTTCCACGCCCAAAATTAAATAAGTATGCAAAATGCCGAAACGCGTCACCTACCAAAAAAAAAGGCCATTTGGAAAATCATACATAAAAGTAATAACCTCCAGGTAAATAGCTCTATTCAGGTCGCAGCAGCATCGTTAAAACATAAAATGATCGTAAAAATAAAAACAAGCGAGTCCACGCAATTGGTTAAATATTCAAGAGACGAAATCTTGCTCCAGCTTTATGGCATTAAAATGTTTAGGAGCTGAAAGAGAAACACACAATTATACTAATCGTGGCGCTTTGAATTAACAATCGATAATTAACATATTTTGGCCATATATTGACAGCTGCTGCTGCTGATGTAGCCAATGTAGCCCCACGCCTTCTTTGAACATTTTCGGTGATGCCCTCATAAAATGCCCCCAGTCCGTCCGTTGGCCATTGTAGTATTTGTCATGTTCATTAAGAAGCTTTTGAAAGTTTCGCCTTTCAAAAACCATAAAATGTTCATTTAGATGCCATTTTAATGGGTGCCGGAGTCAAACGTTTTATGGCCTCCTTTGTGTCGCAATATTGTTTTAGTTTCGTTTTCGGACTTAATAGACTCATTTCTGGTTTAACACAAAACAATCGAGTTTCAATTAACCACACAAAGTGGGTATCTCGTTCTCGTTCTCGCCATCTCTCTGTGGGTTAACCACCAAATTAAGTGGCAAACAGTATTTTGTGGCCACAACGCATTACAAACCGCAAAAACGAACCGAAAAAAAATGAACTAAATATAATAGAGAGCCCGGTTTGCCCTTATCCTTTTCGTTATTCTATTTTATTTTTTTTTTGAATTGTCTGCCGCGCCCAACCGAATATCCCCAACAGACAAATAAGTAGGGGTGCGTGTCGGGACGGTGTGGGGTCGTTTCCGTTTCGGGCTTTTGTTAGCATTTTAGCAGTTCATTTATGCGGCCCAGAGATAGGGGTCAGAGGAAGGAGGGGTTGGGGCAGGGGAAGGATACAGCACATGTGACCGGAAAAGCCCTTTTAGTAGCACAAAATGGTCACCAAAGTGGTTGAGTGCTTGTTAGCTGGCGGAGCGGGGTTTCTCGAGCGGAATTTGAACTGGGGATAGTGCATTGGATAAGTTTCGAGTAATCAGAAATAATAGAATAATAATCATAAAGCTGAAAATAATTGAACTGAGAATTAATAGTTTGATTGAGGAACCAGAAAATATAAAGTTATGAGTTCATAATTTAGGAATTTCATCGAAAATCTCATGAAAAGATATAGCTCTTTAATAGTGCATTGGATATAATACTATTCCACGATAGTAATAGGAATTATTCATTATACAGAAAATAATTTAATCGAGAATTAATAGTTTGATTGAGGAACTTGAAAATATAAAGTTATAAGATCATAAATTAAGAATCTAATCGAAAATCTCATAAAGAGTTAAAGCATTTTTATGGGATAAGTTTCGATATAATACTTTAACCACGATAGTAATCATAATGAAAATAATTGAACTGAGAATTTATAGTTTGATTGAGGAACACGAAATTATAAAGTTATGAGTTCATAAATTAGGAATTGCATCGAAAATCTCATGAAAAGATATAGCACTTGGATAGTGAATTGGAAAAGTTTCGATATTACTTTTACCCCGATAGAAATCGGAGTTATTCGTAAAAAAGGAAATAATTTATTCAAGAATTAATAGTTATATTGAGGAACACGAAATTATAAAGTTATGAGATCATAAATTAGTAATCTCTAGGAAAATATAATAAAAAGATTAAGCATCATTAAGTTTGATTATATTACGAGTTGAAATACTGCTTCTGAAATTATGTAATCTTCTCTTTTAAAGTAATATTAGTCGAATGGGTTTATTGTAAAGTCACGTCATTGAAAATTCTTCATGCCTCGATTGTACAAGTACCATATATAGTTTCCTGTTGAGCTTTCCATTTTCCCGTAGTTATCCTCTACTCTATTTTTGCCCATTCCCAACTCGTTTCATCTTTACCCTTTGGCCATATTTGCCGGGCGACTTTCGTGCTGTATGAATTATATGCTGCACACTTTTTAACCCTTGGCATATTTTACAAGCTGCTTTACTTTCCTCCTACTTATGCTGCTGCTGCTCCCCAATAAACATACGAACGCACTTAGAGTGTGTGCTTGTAGGTTGTTTGCTGTTTTTTTTCCCCTGCTCGTTTGTCGTGGCCTCAAGTGCTCTGGCGAGTTCATAAATTTGCCCACTGGGGCGTATGAGTAATGTGCCAAAGGAGCATCGCTTTTCCACCAACAACACCACAGTGTGTGTGTGTGTGTGCGTGTGTGTGTGTGATAGCACAAGAGCGTTATGAAAAATGAGAAAAATCCAAAAGCCATAGGCCAGCAGGCAACATATGTTGGCATCAATTTCATTTTCTTACTTTCTTTGTGTGCGGGTTTTCATTTTTCACTTGCTGGAGAAATGAATAGGGTGCATTTTGGATAATATACCAAAACACAAAGGAGCTATATATATAGATATGTATGTGTATAACAAAAATATATAGTTTTGGTCTTGATATTTAAGGTAGTAGTTTGCTGCAATGCCTGCAGTTTTTCTTAGACCATTTTATAATACAGATAATACAAAATATATTTTATGGTCAAATATAATTAAATTATTCTTGGTAAGAACTGATCAATGGCTGCTGCCAATGACCTGATTATTCAGTCGAGTCTATGCTCATTAAATATAATTATGCTTTCTTTATCTCTTTTTTTATTGTTAAATATAATTATTCACCATAAAAAAAAGAAAGGAAATCATAGTTCTTCATATGCTTAGGCCAAGTGCTATCATTTCCATTTTTTTTTTTAGCTATATCTTTTAGCATTTTATCTTTATTGCCCATTAACATAATTGCACACATAATTGCGATTCGAGAGATATCTCTGTCTTGGGCCAGTTTTCCTTTAGTTGCTCGCATCCGGTCAACTGTTGGCGTTTATCATAATTGCAGTTCATTTGCATGCAAGAGTAAATGCTGTTCACTTTTCATACATTTTTTTAGGTTGTATGTTGTATGTTGCACGTTGCACGTTCCTGCTGCCGCTGCTGCTGCTGTTCTCTTCATCTTTTCTGATGGTGCTGCTGTCGCCTGTCGCCGCCTCTCATGCGGCAACAGCAACTGTCGCCGTTGCTGTCACTTGATGTCGCAACGCATTAGAATATGTTGCATGTAGCCCCCTTTTCCACTCGCCCCGTCCCTCCACCTCTGCCCCGCAACGGGTTGCAGTTGCATATGCAATATGCAGGCGCGCTCAAATTTTTATCTTATGACAGCTGCTACTGCTGCTGTTGCTGCAATACTCTAAACGAAGGGGTTGTTAAGTTTAGACAAAAGCAGGAAAAATTACAAAATAAAAAAAAAAACCAAAATTAAATACCCAATGGAATTATTTAAATTCAAAAGAATTATAAATTAATTGTATTTATTTATAGCAAAGAGTCTTTAATTTGCTATTATTTCCATAAATTTTATTTGACCACCAATTAGTATTTTTGATAGAATCTATATAATTTCTTCTTATATATATACTTTTACTGTAACATCCTGTAAATATATGATATTTCCTGTATTTTTAAAAAGGTAAAATTGAATGTTTCTGAGGTATAGAACAAAATATATATTGTCTATAAGTTGCAAGCAAATTTAAATTAAATAAGTAAGCATGAATAACATATTTTGAAATAAAGTAGATTTTTCATATGTCTTAAACCATTAATTCGTTATATTCAATTTATATATATTATAAGATTTAACAATACTAGTATAAATCCAAAGGCTTAGTTGTTCTTTAAAATAAAAGTGCAATATTTAAACTAATTTTAAATTGCAGAAATTTCTGAAAAGTTACACAATTTCTATAGAATTGCATATGTATTCCTTTGTTTGTTCAGTTCATAATATTTACATAAATTTAATTAAATGCAAATATACCACTATAATACATTTTGATAATCCTAAAAAAGAACTCTCTTGATTTGAAGAAAATGTGAATCTGATAAGTCGACCTTTTACTTTTCTCGATGCCTTTGTCGCTGCTGTTTCAGTTGCAGTTGCCGGTCGGAAAAAATATGTTGCTGTCGAGCTTGGTATTGCTGTTGGCTTGTTATACGTTCTGCCCTACGCACATGTGGATGCTGGCTCAGACACACACTCACATTCACATTCACATTTATATTCACATTCGCACTCACGAGTGCACTCGGTGTTGGTGGTGCAAGGAGGAGAAGGCGCCCGAAAACAAATGTCAGCTGTAAAAATCATAAATTTAATGCAAAATGCAAAAACGCTTTGCGCTCCGTTGCGCTTTTACTCCCTGACAGGTGACCCCTCTCATCTCTCACCTCGTCCCCCAAACCTTAAGCCCCCCTCCTTAGCCCCTGCTCCATTCGCAATTTTTCCTCTTCTAACTGAAATATGATATATGTGCTCAACCCGGCACGGAAACTGCTGAAATGCTGTTTCCTGAATACTCTGCCTAATGTTGCCCAATGAGAATATTAGGGGAAAAAGATCATGAATCATATTTCTAGCAAATGCTGGAAGAATATATATTTTATGTATATTTTTGGTACTGTTTATTTATATAATTCACCAACAAATATTAAATAGAATATAATGAAAATACGAATGGAAATATTAATAGTTTTTTTTTGCATATGATTAATAATGAGAATATTAAGGAAAAAAGATCATAAAAACTTGAAAAAAAAATATATATATATTTTTTTTTTGATACTGTGTCTTTATATAATTGTATTGTCCAACAAATATTATACAAACATTAATATATTTATTACGCTTAAGAAAATGAATTTTAAGGTAAAGTGATTATGATCATAATTCTAAGAAAAGTTAATGGAAACATATATTTGTATATATTTAGTTTTGTTTATTTATATATGAAATTTTATTCCCCAAGCAATATCAAACAAAGCATAATGAAAATACGAAAGGATATATTAATATATTTCTTTGCTAATGCTTAATATTGAGCATATTAAGGAAAAACGATCATGAATCATATTTCTAGCCAACGCTTGAAGAATATATATATTTTTTATATTTTTCTTACTGTTTATTTGTATATATGTATTTCCCAACAAATATTAAAGAAACATTAATATATTTCTTATGTTTAAGAATGAAAACATTAAGGAAAATTGATCAAGAATCATATTTCTAATAAAAGTTAATGCAAATATTTTTCGGTACATTTGTTTCTGTTCATTTATATAATGATAGTGGCCATAAAATATGAATAATTGTTTAATGTATATTTAAAACAAAATATTAATAAATTTCTTTGCTTATGCTTAGTTCCTTAATATTCAAATATAAATATATATCTTTGCCTATGCTCAAGTTCCTTAATATTCGAAATTCCCACCTAATCAAATGAGTTATTGGCCGCGCTAAATCCATAACTTAATTTGGCGTTGTATTGTCCGTGGACGTCTAATAGCATTAGGCTAAACTATGGTTATAATAAACACAACATAAATTTCAATCAGAAAGCGACACAAACGCGTTGGCCCAAAGCCCAAAGAAATCCCAGAGATCACAGAAAAGAGTCGGAAGAATAGCTCCGGAGATAAAGGCAATCAATGATGTCACGCCTTCTTGTCTTTGGCCATTAATGTGGGCTGATCGTGATGATGAGGGGGGGCGAGGGGCAAATACGACAGTATCTTGACACTAAAAGCATTTTTCCGTTCAACAAAAAACAGAAACCACAAAAATAAACTTCAAAAACTTCGCTGTTTACATTTCGCCTTGAGCTTTCATTAAAGACAAACAGAAATATATTTCACTGAATGACAAACATATCAAATTAATTGCAAATTCATGCAAATCAGCCTCGAAAAACCGACAAGAAATAAAGAATCACAAATGATGAAAATTAATTGGCAATATTAACGCATTTTAACACAAAAAGTATGTTAGATATATTGTATAAGCGATAACCAGCGGCAGCATCCACAATAATAACAACAATAACAACAATAAAGTAGCATTCGGTAAATGTTTATAACTTTTTTTTTTGTTGTTGTCCCCACTTTTTTTGTGAGCTTCAAATTTGTTATTAATTAACATTCATTAATTATCATCAAAGTGACTCGGAAGAATAACATATAGAAACTTGACTTTGCCTGCTCTTTTGTGGCTCGTGTTTAATTTATAACTAATCAAGATGCAGGCTTTTATTTAAAATTAAGGTGTTTTAAGTGATCAAATTGAATTTGTAAAAATGTATTATGATTTAAAATAATATCTAATATTGATTAAAAATAATTTAGAATATAAAAACTTATCTTTTCCTGCTCTTTGTGGCTTGTGTTTAATTTACAACTAACCAACATGCAGCCATTTATTTAAAATTAAGGTGTTTTAAGGGACTAAATTTAATATGTAAAAATGTATATTAATTTAAAATACTATTTAATATTGATTTGAAATAATATAGAATTTATAACTACTCAAAATGCAGGCATTCATTTAAAGTTAAGGTGATTTATCTGATCAAATTGAACATGTAAAAATGTGTAAACCAATCTATTGATTAAAAATATTATTTAATATTGATTTAAGATAATATAGAATATAAAAACTGGACAGCATTCAGCCATTTATTTAAGGTGACTTCAGCTTTCAAATTGATCATGTAAAAATATGTTCTTAAACAAATTCTTCCCAAATTGCTTAAACCAATTATTAAAAGGCGAAATCCAACTAAATATATTATCTAGAAAATGCTTGATTTTGGTTATTATTATTACAATTGCATACCTTAAAACGATCGTTAACTTTCTATTGAACTCCGTAGGGGCTAAGTGAGTTATTCAATGGCTGTAAATGCACCTTAATTGGATGTGGAAACCCGTTCGTTTAGAGACTGTATAATTTGATTGCCTCAATAAAATGCTAAAAGTATTCACCGATCATCCGATCCCCGGTAGTTTGTGTTTAACTCTACGTGACTCCATCCGGGAAGCTCAGTCTGATGTATGTTATACTATACTATACTATATATATATAAGTATATAATTTATATTGTGTCGGCACGTTGCTGTTGATGGAGTAACTGACGCGCGATGCCACCCAGCCCAACTCCAGCTTGGATGGACGAACCTTGGATGGATGAGATGGAATGGAATGGGTTGGAATGGGTTGGGTTGGGTTGGGATGGTGGCTCCGAAAGATCGCCTGCCCGATGTTAATGGGCGTGTCAACTAAATTATGAGTTTCGCACACACGAACGAGAGGCGGGAACAGGACCGGACCGGACCGGACCAGACCCGACCAGACCCGACCAGGAGAGATCTCCTCCAGCCGAGCGGTGGAAAAATGCTTAAGTAAATTACAGTGCGTGCAAATGTGCTTGTGAACATGAAATTATAATTTAGCCCCGAACCGCTCCAATTTACAATTAGTCGACTCTGATGAAAGCCTGCACTCGGGCTTTAATCAATTCAGCACAGCACTCGCATGTCTAAAATAAAAATAAAAAAAGCAGAAGAGAAAAAGATACAGATACAGCAAAAAAGATACAGCATGAAAATTAACAACCAGGCAGCGGGCTTCATCTTAAGTGCAGTTTACGCTTGATTATTATGTTTGCGGGACGAGTTTCCGGGTGGTTAAGTATTGTGTCCAGAATCGCACTGGAATCCGAAGGTAAATCCCGGCTTACACTTGCCACTAAATGAGTTAATTTAGTTTTGGCCAGGTTAAGTCGAAAAGTTAACATTCCCGTTCATAACTCTTGATTTTTGCCATGTTAGCCTCCAGTGATATGTCAGATTCGAGTTTGCATTGCTTGTTTTTCGGGGGGAAATCAATCTTTATGCATATATGGAGTAAGTGCAATGCCCTGAAGCCAAACACCAACTGGATTTCAATCCAACAGATGTTAGCCCTCTGGCTATGGAATAACAAAACTATTTCAGATGTGAGCCTGGAATATAATAAAATTGACTTGATTCCGGAGGAAGTAAAGGAAATGTTTGTAAAACATAATCTACTGAAAATACATCCTCAGAAATTATACAAAAATATCTTATACCGACATCTTTACTTCCCTATATTTCGTGTTTAATTTATACAAATAAAATACATGAGATGTGCGCCCAAAATATAATAATATTCTAAGCAAATTTGTCTTGATTCCGGAGTTCAAGGGAAATCTTTGCTTAACATAATTTACTGAAAATACACCCTTAGAAATAACACAAAAATATCTATTACAGACATCTTTACTTCCCAATATTTCGTGTTTAATTAATACAAATAAAATTTAATTCAATTAAGAAGCATTTACTATTCACTTATAGAAATTCCCCCCCAAAATCCACTTAAAGAATCTTTTGAAATACTCAAATTTTAAGCCCCCGAATTTGCACCAATTAAATGAATTCAATGAAATTGCATTTACTAGGAAAACGTTTACAAACATATATATATATATATGGCATATAGACAAATTAACGAGTAAAGTCGCCGCATTTGAAGCATTTGCATTCGGTTGGCTCCCTAAGGCGAATGTCCATGCTGCCCATTTCCGGGGAGTTGAGACGAGTGCCATCCGGATCGTAGCAATGGGTCAGAGTGATGACCTTTTCTTTTAGAAAGCTTTCCCGACAGCAATAGCACTCCTAAAAGGGAGTTATAAATATACTTCTATAATTATCGATTCCCTATTACTTACTTTCAGAAACCCCGTGGGAGTTATGACCGATGGCTGGACCTGACTGTTGCATAATCCCTCGCACTTGTTCACTATGACATCGGCATTGCAGGTCCTCTGCATCCGGCCCAGCTCATCGAACTCCTCCTTGATCAGGTGGATCTCCGACTTCAGGGTCTCGCAGTTCTCGTCGCCAGTGCCCTGGCTATAGCGCAATGCTCGGAGGCACTGGGGCATTAGAACCGCGGCCACGAACAGCAGCTCCTGGACATGCATCCTGACCCACACCCAGCACTTAAATGTTTGCACTCGATGGATGCGAATCCCCTTTTATACTGCGCCCTGGGGCCCCTCACTGGACCCAATTGGAGTCCATGATATATGTCAATGACTGCCTGATGGAATGTTGGTGTCCTGCCCAGCGGGTGGAAACGCAGTCGGCCATGTTGCGGTAGGACCAGGGCAATTTTCCCATCCTTTTCCTGTTCTGTTAATTGGTGATTAAATCCAACGACTCCACCGCAACATGCGATGTGATGGGTGTGAAAAGGCATGACATATATGGTATATGGTATGGTATGGTATATATTGATTTTGGGGCCAGGAAATCAAATGGAGTATCCAGATTGAGAGTGCAATTATGGCATGTGGAAGCTTTCAGATTGCTATAAATCTTTAGAGTGATTTTTGCAAGCACTCGAAAATAAAATTGATACTTTCTTTGGGTGGATATTCAGCCGGAAAATATATATATCTTATATCATGATTTTAATACTTTTTTTTAGGTTCGTTCGATATATTTATTAATTTATTTTAGCAAATTTAAAGAAAATAATTTATCACATATTTTAATGCTTCGCGTCATTATCATTAATATATTTGCTACCAATATATAAAACATTTAAAGTGAAATATTGAAAATTTCATATTTATTTAAACAAAAGAATGTTCATTCGAATTAAATTAAAAAAATAACAAATTAATTACGAGTGTTTCAAGCCCATGATAATTATAAAAATAAAAAATATTAGAATTCTGTGTTTTTTTTATTATTTAATAGTTCGTTTTTCATGTATCCTAGTAATTTTAAAAAAGGTTACTCCCCAATTAATACGTAATAATTTTCAAGACGATGCTGTTTCAGAAATATTTAAAATGAAATATTCGAAAATATATGTTTATTTGAAATAAAACAATAAATAATTTTGAAATGTTTTTAGCTAATGATAAACTTAGGAAACATAAATATAAGTTAACTGTATGTTTTTTGTTTTAAATCCTGAGTTTTTTTTAGCATAAATTAAAATTTTAATACTACGCAATCAATACCTAAATAATTCTAAAATATTTTCAATGAAGTATTGAGAATATTTATTTGACACGATTAATGTTCATAAGAATTATTAATATATAATATAAGTTATTTTTTCCTGTTTTAAATATTTAATTTATCCGAGTAACTCTCAACATTGTACGACACAATCAACACCTAATCAGTTCCTCGTCGATGCTATGTATCTTACGGGGTCTTTACCGCTACATTTCAGATACTTTTCAGCAACGTAAACAAAAAATGAAATCGCAATCTGTCTGCCGCCTGTGCCACCTCTCGGATCCCATTCCCCTCTGGAAACGTCTTTGTCTCGCCCAATTTCGCAGCAGCCACAGACCCTGCCCCCTTCTGTGGGAATGCCTTTCTCCATGTCCCCTTCAGTTCACTCCACTGAGCCCCTGGACCCCTCTGAACCCCTCTCTCTGTGGGCCATGGGCGATGGTTGCGCTTTAGAATCATCGACGCAAACGCAAAAAGTCTCAATGGCGCAGTAAATTATGTTTTATTATGCAATAAAGTCAACCATAAAAACGCTGCAATAAATTAAATTAACTACTAAAAATGCTGATTTTATTTTTACCCTCCGTTTGCAAAATTGTTGTTGTTCAGTCGGTCCCGTCTCTCTATACATATATACATATGTAAATATATATTCGAATACATAAACAATGATGTGTATAAACGGTTGTGTATCTCGTTTTGGGGGCCAAGATTCTGTTCTGGTTGTTTGGCTTTCTGTCTGGATGATTGTCTATTTTGACTGCAACTCCGTTTGGAAATTCGTTCCAATCTGCAAATGGGACAATAATTAAATTAAACTTTTTACGGTCCCTAAAATATGCTTTAAATTTGTATCTTTATTTTATTACTTCATATACAATATATGCATGCAAAAATATTTCATTTAATTTACCATCGGAAAAAGTGCCCTCAGGCATTAATTTTTTTTTTCTATGCCCAATCAGTTTTGTTTTTAAATTAGTAAACTCCCGTATAATGTCGAGACATCAAAGGATAAATAAGGGATAAGGGATAAACCATCCTGCACTGGGTTGTCCATGAATGAAATGCAAAGAGACACCGGGGGACACCGGCAACAGTGGAAACAAAAGCGCAGTGTCTTAAATAAATAAATATGACACATAAATTCCACCCAACAATGGTAAAGCCTGTGTGTTTTGCTTTTTTTTTTAAATGAGCAAAAATACATTCAACAAAAATAAAACAAACTCTCAAAAGCAAAACAAAACCCATAGAGAAAGGACAGCTTCCTGGACCGAAGCTTTGAATACCCTAGCAGATAAATTTCTGTGCCACAAATAAGTGTGATTTAATTTGTTTAAGCCGGAAATAAATTTTAAAAATAATATTGTATATAATAAAAAATGTTTTATCTCAATTTTTAAATAATTTAAAATATACTGATCCGATTATTATGTTCTGAAGTTTTTTGTTTAAGATTATTGTTCTCTCCTTTACTGCCATAAGAATCATCTGGAAATATATATGTAAAAACCTCTGCAAAGCTACAAATATGAAAAAAGAAAAAATCCTGGTTATTACTAATCAAATTTAAACAATATTATAAATTTCTTTGAAATAAAAATATGTTATTATATTTATTCTACTGATTCGCTTAAGGCTGCGGATGTTGATTCTAGAAAAATATATATTTATTGGGTTATTGTTCTCTCCTTTACTGCCAATGCCAAATTATCTCTAAAATTATTAAACCGTCTGCACGGATATACATAAGAATCTAAATAATAATTAAGTTATCTAAGAAATATATATTTTTTTATTAAATTTTCTATACTGATTTGCGTCAAATCAAATCTAAAAAAATTTAAAATTCAAAATGTATTATTAAGTTTTCTATAAGGCTGCGAATGTTCATTTTGTTATACGAATATATATTTATTTCCTCCATTTATATACCGGCAATCCAAAAGGTTTGCAAAATTATAGCAACCCCTAAAGCAAGGGTATAGAAATGAGAAGGGGAAAAAAATTGCAAACATCGTAACAACAAAGCCAACCGACCAAACGACAGGGACCGACAGTTAATTCCGCGAAAGAGGAAATTACAATTCATGCCCTTTGGCGGGACTCCATGATTATCAGATCGAATTAGTGTCTGACTGGGCCTGACCCCCGTCTCCTCGATTCCCCCCTCTCCTCCTCGGTGATGGTGTATCCTGGGGCATATACATGCGGCACACATTTTTTATTGCCGCATTCTCCGTTGGCCCTCGACCGAACCATTTGAATGAACTTGGAACTTGGAAGTTGGAAATGGCTGTGTGTTGCCGATGTGGCTGCTTCTTTTGTTTTCAGTTAAAAACAAACACAACAATTATGAGTGTGTGGCTGTCTGGCTATGTCCTGGGACCTGTCATGGCCAGAAAGTTGCCCTTATTTTTTGGTTCGCTGTGTGTTCATTTCGCTATCCCCGCACAACATACAACACACAACACATTTACAAAGTGAAAACAAAAAGCTTGAAAAAATAATAAAATAAATTCTGACAGACCCGTCAGGAGGATGCCATTGAAGTGAGGGAAATGGGAATGGGTTTGGTTGGCTATGAATGGGGAAAGATGAATTTATATGTTCGGATAAACGCTGGATTCGTTAAATTTCATAATAGATATTGTGGAAATCCAGAATACCTAATGTTTACTAATTGATTTTAATTTAAA
This sequence comes from Drosophila setifemur, assembly GCA_021224005.1. Classification (NCBI taxonomy): domain Eukaryota; kingdom Metazoa; phylum Arthropoda; class Insecta; order Diptera; family Drosophilidae; genus Drosophila; species Drosophila setifemur. The sequence continues at coordinate 5,270,332 of JAJJHY010003979.1, forward strand.
TATTCATTGTTTTGGGAAAATCTAAGCAGGGAAAATTTGTAATAATTTTAATGAAATGATTTAGATTTTTGTATTAGTATAGCAACATTAAGAATATATTTTGTTAAATTAAAATGAAATCGCTGTGAAAATGCTGAGCATATTTTTTTAATTTTATGATAATTATAAATAAGACTTCACTCAATGCATTCTTTACATTCATTATTGTAATAAAATAATTATTTAAACAAAAGATGCCGAATGAGATTTAAAAGTACAAATAAGCTAAAAGAACGTTTGGAATTTTTGTTAATTAATATAATTATTACTATGGTTCTTAAACTTTATAAATTTCGTACTATTATGATATTAATTTTAATATTGCTAAAACTTTTAAAATTAAAGATTTTAATAAGCAAATATTTTAAATTTGAAAACCCTCTAAATACAATTAAAAATTCTTTAAATATGTTATTATTCTTAAATTTGTATTTAAACAATAAAAGCCCAATGCGATTGAAACATTTAAATATAATAAAGAATCCTTTTGTTTTGGGTATTAATATCGATCTTAATCGAATTTTAAACTCTGTAAATTTCGTACTTTTATGAAATATATTAATCATTAAATAGGATTTAATTTATTGCATTCCCATATTAATATTTCTAAAACTTAGAATAGAATTTAGTTGGCCAATAATTATTTAATTGTAAGACCTCTAATGGAAAATTTCTTAATTTTGTTATGGTTCTAAAATAGGCATTTAAATAAAAGAAATCCAATGCGATTAAGACATTCCAATATAATATAATAGAATAGAAAACCCTGTGGAATATTTTTGTTTAGGGTATTAATATCGTTCTTAATCGAGTTTTAATGTTCATGGATCCATTGATTATTTCGCATAATTGATTTAGAATTGATATGTAGCAAAACAAAACAAAACCCAAAAAGCAATAATCAGCAGACACATTAATTATACTAAACAGTTTTCGAGGGCCCTGGGCGATTTCTGTCTGATGACTAGACTGGGAGTGAGACGGAGTTTTGGGAGTTTGGCTCGAATGCTCTTACTTGGCCAACCGACTGTTGACTCATTATGGCAAAGACATGTGTTAATTTATGTAACTTTCCCGAACTGCCATCGTGACGTTCATTAATCATTTTTCGTTTCGTTTCGTTTCGAGATTTTTAGAGGGGGATCGCTGCCTACTCTTTTATGTTATTTTATGTTATTTTTAGTTAATTGTTTGCGCTGTAAACGGCTTATGCGTTTTAGCCAACAGCTCGATTCGGCTGCCTTTGCCTTTGCCCTCTTTGACTAATGTGTGCCGCGTGTTCACGTTTTTGTCTCAATGATTTATCGTTGGCCGATGGACAAAGTCATTTTTGGCTTTGAAAGCAGTTTCATGTGTCTGCGAAAACATATCAATCATATTGGAAATTAATTTTGATAGCCACATAAAGCTTATGATATAAAAAATAAATGGAAAAAGAAACGGAAATTAGGTATTGCAACATAAGTATAAAACCAAAATCGATTATTGGATATTTAATCATTTCATGAAATTGCATTCTTTGTATCACTAAATGGGTACGGAAAACTCATTGTAAGTAGAATCTGATAGCTTGTACGGTTGGTGCATTTATTTATGTATTTTTTAATTATATAAACTTCTTTAAAATTTAACTATATCATTCTGTTAATTATGAAGAGACATTTTATTATTAATATTACAAATTTCTTTGTTTTTTTATGTTAACTTTTGCATTGAATATCGTGTGGCAAATTATTAATTTCATGAAATTACATTCTGAATATCCTGAAAATTAATTTCAAAACCAATTGTAAAAATATTATGGGCAGATGGTGCATTTATTTTTATTTGTATAAAAATCTTGTAAATTAAAAACCATCATTATATATATAAGGAAGATACATCTTTGAATTAAAATCACATCTGTTTTATTATGTTTTATTAACTTTTGCATTGAAGATCGTTTGCAATTAATTTTTATTATGTAAAGGTTATGATTATTATGATTATGATTTTTGTATTTCCTTATTTGGAATTAATTCCTTTTAATCAATTTCTTGCACATCCAATTCTTTTTATAATGGAATATGCTATTTTATTATATACATAAAAGTATGTTATATGTGGCCAAACTTTCAGATAGCCATATGCACTATGAAAAATAGTATGGCGAAAGTAAGCACCGTCTCTGTTGGCTGTTGGCCAACTCAGAGTAATTGCAGTGCGTATGTAGGGAGATTCCGATACCCCCAGCAAGAGGCAAAAGCAAAACCCATAATCAGCATTAAGGCACAGAGGGTATTATTAAGTTGATTACAATTCGGGATAAGCAAAAAGGCGGCCAATGTGTGGGTAACACCCCAGTGATGGAGGGGAGCGAAGATCATTTTGCACGATTTATATGCCTCTACTATATATATGTATATATAGATGGCTAGGGGACCCGGGGCCAGAGTGCCGGATCGGATAATGGTTACCGACAACGACGATGATGAGTGGATGGTGGCTTCTACTCGTGCCCGGGCCCCAACATCGAGCACATCCATCAATCGTGATGGATAACCGACAGTTCGGGGCGTTGCGGGTTCTCAATTCTCAATTTTCATGGTCAGCTCCTAGGTAAAATAAAGAAAAATTCCATTTGCCCGTCAACCCAATTGGCCGATCATTAATCATCGATATTCACTTAGTTGGAGCTGATTTGGTTTCAGTTTTGGCCATAGTTATAGCATTGACCCATTGGGGAATGTTCGTTATGATTGCGCATGTGCCGCGGAAAGTGGCGTAAATTAATATAGCCAGCCAAATTTAATTAGCCATAAATCAATGAGTTTATTAAACAGTAGCCGGCAGCCAATCATGCCAAACCGTTTTCCACCAATAAACTGCCACAAATTGGCTAATACCGAATGGCGTTATGTGTCGACCCTCTCTCCTATCTCAACCAACCGCCCACAAGTCTCGCCGCGGCACATTAAAAATCAGTTAAATTCAGAAACACACCGGCAATCCACCCCCTCTCGCCCCTCTCCTCCCTCTCCCAGCTATGGTTATAAACAATTTCCATGGCAAAAACTCGGACTCGGACCTCTCACTGTGCCGGCTGTCGAGCGACGCAGCTGGATTTGGATTTGGACTGGTTGCGGAGTGGACGAGGAGCGGACGAGGAGTGCATGGAGCGGACTTCTGTGTGCGGCTGGATGTGCCACCAAAAGCCATTTGCCACATACATTTCAAACATTTATGGTTATTATAAAGCATTTAACATTATTATGGATGCCATGGGGCATCTGTTACAATCTGACTGCGCCAGTAGCTGGAGCTGTAGCTGTATCTGCGGCCGACCCATGGCCGGCTTAAATAATCACTCTGTGGTGTAATTAGCCAGATATTTATTGATATTTCGCAAATTGTTAGTATGTAAGTATGGAAACAAGTAATGCATTGGCCATGCCCAAATGCCGCGCTACTGGAATTCGTTATGCATTTTGATCGTATTGCAAATTATTTTTGCGGATTTCGGTGCTAATGAAAATATTTGTATCTGTATCTGAAGCTGTTGGGTGTTGGCGTAAACATGGGATTTATGTCGAAAGGAATAATACTAATTTTACAATTTAAAAGTGAAATAAATTTGTTGCACAAATGAGGCTGGGAAATGGAAAGCTGTGGATAAATTAAGTTTAATTTTAATTTTCCTAGTATATTCCGCGAATTTATTATATGAATTTATTAAAACAATTTTGAGATTCTTTCTACACCTTTTATTTGTACCTACGAAATAAATTTATTGAAACAATTTTGAGACACAATTTTTGAAGTCTTTCTTCACCTTTTAATTTAAGTATATACATAAATTTAAAGGAAAAAATGTTTGAGATACATTTATTCATTTCTATAATCACCTTTAAATTTTAGTTATTTAATAAATTTATTGCATTTATTTGAGAAACAGTCATTGATTTCTTTATTTTATTTTTAGTTATTAAATAAATTTATTGAAACAATTGTGAGATACAACTTTTAAATTCTTTCTTCCACTTTTGTATTTAGTTATTATTATTTCTTGTTTACTTATCTCCGTCTTCTTTTATTTTTAAATATTGAATAAATTCATTGATACAATTTTGAGATACAACTTTTCAATTCTTTCTTCACCCCTTTTATTTTTAGTTATTATCAAAGCACATTTCTTGTTCACTTATCTCGGACCCCTTAGTAAATTTAAATAAATGGAAACGACATTTTAAGCACATCGGACTGGGCACAATCTCCTACTGTATCTGGCTTATTTATGTTACCCAAAAGCGTTTGCCAACCACAAAATACTCAAAAAAAAAAAAAAAACGAGCAGAAACTTGACAAATAAGTTACGCTTAATTTTCTGGCAAGCGTTTAAAAAACCGAAACACGCAACAGCCAACAGCCACCTAAAGCAAAAGCCATTAAAATCGACGCGACACTTTTGATAACAAATTCAAAGCTCAAACCAAAGCCAAAATCGAAGTTCGGCTCAAAATACAGATACAAAAAAAAAAAACAGAAAAATCAACCAAATCAGAGGCTGGCCATAAACATTGATTTTTACGACGCTGTGTGGTCTCATTTGACATATTGTGGGCTTTACGATTCCAAAATTAATGACACCATAGCCCAAGTCGGATTGGGTTGGATTCGGATTCAGATTCGGATTCGGATTGGGGGCGCCCTCCTCTCGGATTTGAATTGGCTGGTGCCAGACCGGTTTGGGATTGTATCTTTCGAATATATTTTGTATATTTCGTATATTTTGTTGGTTGGGACGACAGACAGCCTCATCAGTTAATAAGACACATACCCATTTTTATGGCATTAAACGACGACAAGTGAAACATAAAATATATATTTACTTTATTTTAATGCGCCGATCGTCCGCTCTAAGAGCTCAGAAAACTCACTCGCCACAGCAATTTGCATTGCAAATTGATCAACGCGTTTGGTTAGTTTTTTTTTTTTTTTGTTCGGTTTTCTAAATACTTTTGTATCTGGGCGATTTTTTGTGGGTTCGATTTCATTTGAAATAAATCGTAATCAACTTAATTTACGATCTGAGGCAACGCCGTTTTCACGTTCCCTTGGAGCGCAGCTCAGCTCAGCTCAGGTTAATTAATTTCAATTTTATTCCGCCTGGGCAAGTCAAGTGTGGAATTTATGATTCAATTGGATTCGGGGACATGTAAATTCTTCACTTAAGCTAATTAAATGTCGAAGCCCATTGATGGAGAGTCGCAATTAAAGAATTAAAATGCAAAACAAATGATTTCCTTGAATGTGTGTTTGCTGCAATAAATTGAATTTAATTTAGTTGAGTTATTACTTCAAGATTATCCGTTGGAGATATGTCGCACACAAATTAATTTAAGATTGAATTAAGATGTGTCTAATTAATTTTAAATATATCACAAGGTTTAATCAAAGTAAAGAATAAATTTAAATGAATCTCAAATAATAAAAATACACGTTGGAATAGGAGAAATGCTAAAATAAATATAAATAAAACTTGCTGCCATTTTTGCACAATATTTGTATTTAATAAAATAAAGAAAGTGGATAAGATTTTTGCATTAAATTGTATTGAATTAAGTTGAGTTACTTTTTTAAGATTATCCGTTTGAGATATGTTCAACAGAAGCAATTTTAATAATGAATTAAGATGTGTTTGATATACTTATAAAATAACACAAAAAAGGTTAAGTCAAAATAAGGAAATGAACTATGAAACATGATTTATTTTATATCAAAAACTAAAAAAAAAAAACGAATATAAATCATTATCGAGACTGTCATGAATTACCACGAATTTAAAAAAAGACTCAAACTAAAAAATAAAAAATGTTCGAGTATAAATCATTGTTTGAAACGAAAAAATCCAACAAAAAATACAATAATAAATTTAATTATAAATATGCTGCAATTTCTTTACTATATGTTTTGAATTATGTAATAAAATTGGATTGAACTAAGTAGGGTTTTTTTTGCGATAATAATCACAATAATCAATTTAATATTATATTTAGATGTGTTTAAACCATTTGTAATATTTATCACGACAAAACCGTAGTCAAAATAAGGTCATGATATTTCAAAATAAATTTAAATTGATTTCAAAACAAAAAAAAAAAACCACGCTCGAATATAAATCATTGTTTGGATTACGAGACGGAAAAATCCAACAAAAAATGCCATAATAAATATAAATAATAGCCGCTGCAATTTTCGCACTATATCTTGTATATTATATAATAAAGAAAGTGCGTGCCGCCCGAACACATGGAACGTACAAAAATAATAAATTACGGTGATGGCAGGAGGAGGGGAAGGAAGGGGAACAGAAGGGAGGGAGGGGGGTAAGGGTATGAGGAAGGTCGAGATGGGTCGAGAAGGGATTTCTGCGGAGCGTTTATTATGCGCACAATAAACGCGGCGGGCGCAGCAGCGACATAAATTAAATTTATGATGCTTATAAATATTCCACAGCCATTTGTAATACAGCAACAACCGAGGGCAACAGGATAACGCAAGGATGTGCCGAGCCTGTCTGTTAAACAAATTGTAGCCAGCTCCGACGAGGGGCAGGAACAACCACACGCATCCACGAGATACATTTTGATTTATGGCTGTGTGCGCGGCTGAATAAAAGACTTCATACTCCAAAAGTTCCAATTGCCACCACTAAAAGTGAAAAGAAATCGTCCATAAAAAACATCGTATATATAGCTATATGCATATGTATTCATATGCGCATTGATGATAAAACTTTGCAGCCACCTGAAATAGCAAACCAATAGAATCCGGTTAATTTATGGATGAGCTGTACGAACATGATTTATCATCATTCGAATTTATGTTATATTTTGTGTTCTGCTCACATCCCATATTGTTGACCCAAATTACTGTCCATATTTTTTTTGCAATATTTATGGTTTGCATTCGGATTTAAACACTTAATAAATTATAATATAATCAAAATTTATTGTATGCTTTGTATTGGCTTGGTGCAATTTCATTTTTCCTTGAGAATGATTTAGTTAGAAATTGGGGAAACAATTTGCAGTTTGCAAGCATAAAGAAAAAATATGGATTTTAATTTTTGAAAAATTTAATTTAAGCAATATTTATTGTATGCTTTGTATTGGCTTTGAATTTCATATTTCTTGGGAATGTTTTTAATAGAATTTCTAGAATCAATTATTATTTTATAGCATAATGAAAAAATGTTGAACCTTGTTTTTAAAAAAAAATTTATAATGCTTTGTTTTGGCTTGGTTAAGTTAACTTTTTTCTTAAAATTGATTTAGTTTTTATACACTTTTGTTCGTGCTTTAAATTGTCTTCGTTTAATTAAACTTTTACTTAAGAATGATTTAATTAGAATTTGTGCAAACAACTAGAATTGTAATTTTAAAACATAAATCAATATCCTCGATTTTAATTTTTTGAATATTTATTATAATTAATTGAATAAATCAATTGAATATATTTAACATATATTAAATTCTTATCCTTCCCCATTCCCTCTATTTTAAAGCATAATAAAAAAATATATATATTTTTTGAATTTGCCTGATTTATTATGGTATAACAACAATTAATATTTGGTATATGTTCAATTACATATTCGACAACAATTAGGAGGTTGGATGATCAACTCAATCAACTCAATAGCCGTGACCGTGCTCGTGACCGTGACCGTGTTCGTGACCGTGACTGTGAGTGGCATGTCCGTGCTCCTGTTTGAGGGAGTAGCTGCTGGAGCTGCTGCCATGTCCGTGTCCGTGATCGTGTCCGTGACCGTGACCGTGTCCGTGCTCATGACCGTGGCTGTAGTCGTGGCCAGAGTGAGAGGAGTGCTCCTCGAGGTCAGCATGTCCGCCCTCGTAGCTGGTGTGTCCGTGTCCGTGATGCTCCGCCTGGTGGTGTCCGTGGATCTTCTCACGGTGGACGGTGGCCTCGAAGCCCTTGTGCTTGTCGGCGGTGTAGTGGACAGTCCGCTTGTGGCCATCGGCATCGATCAACTCATAGTGTCCAGTAACCTTATGGCCATGTCGTGATTCGCTCTGTGCCTTCACATCCCCAGTCTTGTGATCCTTCACGCCGTAGGTGAAATCGTATTCGGCATGGGAGTCGTGGTGATCATGGCCATGATCATGACCATGCTCATGGCCATGATGACCATGCGACTCCTCGTGATGATCGTCGTGGGATGTCAGATGCACGGAGGCATGACTGGTGGCTCCTCCATGGCCATGATGTTCGTGGCCATGGAAAGGAGTTGCCTGGATGACCGCAATGGCCAACAGGGCGAAGGCAATCAAAAACTGTGGAAGTTGGGTATTTGAATTAAATGTTTGTTAGCGGTTATCCTTTAAGCCATATTTACCTTTTGGGCCATGGTACTTTAGCAAGTTTATGAGTTGATCTTAGCTAGACTACTGTTGTCCGATCACCAAAGCAAAGTGAACTGTGCTCTAACCAACTTTGGGTGGCCTTTTTATAGGTGAAGTACTACCAAACTAAAAACGGATAGTTTGGAACTTTCAAAGAGATTGGTAGGTCGGCCTTTTAGTTACGCCCCATTTTGCACTTTGAACTTGAAGTTCGGCTCGAACTTTCGCCCTGAGAGACGTGCAATTATATCTGATTGCCAGTCGACCCTTTTATTTTTTCTCAGTTTGGTAGTTTCGGAAATCGCAGATACACAGATACAAAACGCAGGAAAGAATGGCCGTGTAGTAATTCATTGTAAAATTTACTGTCGCAACAATTGCCAATTTAAAGTGGCATTGTTTATGCATCGCATCGCTGTCGTTGTCGGGCATTATAATCCCCCGGCTTTGGGCTTGGATTGGAATTGGAATTGGGATTCGGACTGGGATTGGGATGGGATTGGGATATGTGGGGATGGCCAAGAAACAAACGAGCCAAGAGATTTATATGCCTGACAAACGTCGTTGAGTCGTTGACGTCAATCAGCCCTGACAAAAAGTCATCAGAATTGCAGTTTGCAGTTTTCAGTTTGCAGCTCTCCCTTCCTCTTCGCGTCTTCTTCATTTTGGCAAGATCGGACAAGGCCCGTCTTGTGTCGTCTCCTTGATCCCGATCCCGATCCCCATCTCCATCTCCATCTCCAGTCCCGCCTTCCAGCCTGTCTGCTGCTGTCTGCTGTCAGTAGTCAATCGGCTACCGTCTGTCAACGTCGTGTCGCCTTCATCAAAGGCCACTTTTGGGTTGACAATGGGGATACTGGTTCTGTTTGCTAATCCCGCAAAGGATCAGGATTATTGAAAGTTCTCCAACGTGGCCTTTGAGCTATGTGGTTGCTTGGCAATTGTCAAGGGTCCATTTTTTAATATCATTTGCATTTGAAGCGTGAATTAGCCGGGTAGGTAATAATTGGCTGGGAAAGGGAAAACCTATTTTAAGGCTTTGAAGGTTTTATTGGGAGTTATAATTTATATGCATTTTAAATAAAATTATACAGAAATCTAAGGAAATTAACGAAGGATTTCTTTTGGTTTATTTTAACTTTTTAAATTCTTCTACTATGCCTCATTTTGACTTAATCTACTATTTATGCTATTATAAATTATGTTATGTATAAAATACGAATGCTTACTTCTTTTATACCTTACAATTGTATACATTAATTATGTATTTATTATTTAAGATATTTTAAACTATGTTAAATTTAAAAACCGAATATTTACTCCTTTTATACATCATCAAAATAATCGTAACCATTATTTGTATTTTTTTATGGAAGATATTTTAAGCTATGTCTTAAGCCTAAGAAATCTGAATGATTATAGTACACCTATTATAAATCATCAAAACAATCGTATAATTTTTAAATTTATTTATTATATATGATATTTTAAACTATATTATATATGAAATTCGAAAGCTTTCTTCTTTTATACTTTATCACAATAATTGTATATATTTTTGATGTATTTATGTATATGTTAAATTTGAAATCCGAATATTATACATCATCAAAACAATCGTATAAATTTTAAATATATTTATAATATACGGTATTTTTAACTATTTTATATATGAAATCTGAATGTTTACTTCTATTAGACCTCATTAAAACAATCATATACCTTTATTATGTATTTATTATTCAACATATTTTAAACTATGTTTTGTTGCTTCAAAACTTCTTCCTTAATTCCAAAGATTTTCCCACGAATTTGATAATAATATACACTGTATCCAAGTTTAATTGATTTATATTATGGAATCTTGCAGATGCATTTATAATTCGAGCATCCTTTGAGCCCGCTGAAGACCTCCAGGTTTCATCAGTGAAATTGCCCTTTTGGCCATGTACAAACAGGAGGCTGACTGCTGATGTTGCTCCTTCTGTTGTTGTTGGTGTTGCTGTTGTTGCTGCTGCGGCTGCTGCTGTTGCAAGTCGCCAGTTGCGTTGTCAGTCAAAGGGGCAAGCGAATGGCAACGCAACCATCGTTGTTCGGTTCGCTGGTTTCGTTGTCAGTGTCATTGCTGGCTGCGTTTTGTGGGCACATTTCGGCTGCTTGATTACTCATGTCAATCAGGCTTCCAAACAGCGACGACATGCTGTCAATCTTTGTGTCATGGCCGCTAAAGTTGTTGGTCGGCGGGTAGCTGGTTGCTGGTAGCTGGAGTCGGACAACAAGTACGCTTGATTGCCGGGCCCAGGACCCAGGCCCAGACCCAGAACCAGGCCCGAAACCAGACCCAGCAAAATAAAAAAAAAACCAGTGGGGGAAAACCGATGATGCCACAAAGGTGCCCAGTGCCAGTGCCACTGCCACAGTGCCAGTTGAGAGTGGAAGGGTAAATGGCAGTGACAGTGACTGGAGCAGTACTTGATGTTGCTGCCGTTGCCATTCGATTGATGTGCATTGTATGTAAATTGGGCGGTCGTTTTCGCAGTTGATGCCCTGTCAAGGGATAATCAACAGCAGCAGCAGGGACAAGGAGCAGGGACAACTTTAACATTGACTTCAACTTCAACTCATTATACGGACATACGGCATACAAAATGCTGTTCCGCTGGATCGATCCTATCCGTATATACGCATCCCATAACGAGCCTAAGAAATACGATCGAAATGCTTCGATAATTTTACCCTCAGCACCATCTCAGCACCATAAATATCCCGGGGGCTGTCATTTCGCTCTCTGTGTCCTGTGTCCTGCCGAAAATTGAAAACGACAATGTTGAAGGCTTGTTGACAGATATTCCTTTGACAGGACCCCATCAACTGTCAACTGCCAAGCCCAAGCTAAGCCAAAGCCAAAGCCAGACCCAAAAGGAGTACAAATACCGGAGTTAACCGCGGCATCCACAATGGGAAGATGGTAAGAGCCCCTTCTGGTTACCAGAATCATGGGTCATCAATTGCAGACAGTTTATAGTATTGCAATATTTACTTAATTGCGTGTTCTGCATTTTTATGTATATTGAAAATGTCCATAAATAATTTACTATCATCAAGCGATTTCTATGGAAAGATATGCGGGTATTACAGAAATTAAATTATTTATTTTATATGCAACATATGCAACTATTTCCATGTTTCTAATCTAGATTTTTAAGTTATCTAAAATATATTACCTATATTTCTAACTTAAAGAGGACTTCGAAAAGCATTATTATTTTTAAAATTTTCATGAATTATTTGAACATACCATACAATAATCCATATTTTTTAGTTAGTTAAAATATTCTTTATTCATAACCCAAAGTAGACTTCGAGAAGAAATAATATTTTTAATAAGTTTTCATGATGTATTAGAAACTTCATTAATATTCAAAAGATACACATAACATACTCCATATTTTTTATTAATTAAAATTTAGTTTCCATATTTACAGCCCAATGTTGATTTCGAAAAGAAATACTTTTTTTTATAATACTTTATTAAGTAATAAAAACTTCATAAATTTCTTATTGTAATTTACCATATTTTTATTACGTTTACCGGAAATGGAAAATAATAACCAAGTCTCTAACAAAATTAACTTAATTGAACAAATACTTCTCTATGGGTTATAAATTCACATAATATAGTAAATCTAATTGTTGCAATAAAACTGAAGTCATAATCCAGTAATTTCAAAATTATGATAGATGGTTAAAAAAGCTCATTACTATATGTTGTAACAGACTTGCAGCTTTATTTGTAAATCCTTTTTGGTTTATATTTAAGCTTTTTTTTTGGCTAAGTCTCAGCTTCTTCCCCTTAATCCCCTCCTCAATAAAATGTCACCAAGCCAAGTGGTAACAAAAAAAATGCCATAAGACAATTCACAGCAATTGCAATTGAACAAGAAACTGGTTGTCTGGCCATAAAGTTAGCTGTAATCGGTAATTGCGATAAATAAAGTAAGTGTTGGGGAAGGCAAGCCCCAACTCCAACCCCAACTCCAACCCCAAACCCCATCCCGATCCCCTCCTGGACCTGGCCGGGATTCGTCGCCTCCTGCCAGAGTGTTGACATTTCTCGTCAATTACGTTGTAATGCGTTTGGTCCGTCATCGTCAGCGGAGGAGATGTGGATGTCCATGTGGTTGTGGATGGTGGCAGTGTCGCCGGGACGTTCCAGTTCGGCCACTTGATGCATTGCTGACACATTATGATGCTTGATTTGTTGTCATGGCAATTTTGCCACCATCCTGTCCATGCCTCAAATGGCATTTAGCCAATCTTCACCTCTCTCCGTGTCAATCTCTGGAGGCTTCAGCTGCAGCATCGACTCCAGCATCGCCTCTGTGCAATGTGAATTTTTCACTATGGACAAATGAGTTTGTCGCGGCCTTTTTGCGTTATAATTACAAGCCTATCTTTTTTGTTGTTGCCGTTTGTGAACAAAAATAGTTGGCAATGCAACAGCATTGCTGGGCCTACCAGTTATTAATGGTTAAGACTGCGCATGTTGGTATTTACCAGGTTGTTTTTTTTTTCATTTTCATCCTCTCTCGGTTGCAATTTGTGATCAGTTTCTTGTGGTTCTTTAAAGTATTTACGGATCAGGGGAAACTATTTATAAGGAATTTCGAATGCATTAACCATGTGACATAGAATTTCTTTAAACTTTGACTTTTTGTATATAGCTTTTGTTTAGAAAAGGATGAACTAAATAATAATTCTTGTAAAATTAGAAATTCATAGTAAATTAATCATCCCATCTTAATTGCAATTTCTGATGAGTTTCTTGATGTATTTTTAAGGTATTCCGAATGCATTAACAATTTAAAGAAAAATGTAGCAAATAATTTCTATAAACTTTGACTTTTCTTATATAAAGTTTTTGTACAGAAAAGGATGAAGATGAAAATAATATAATATTCCTAGTTGAATTAGAAATTTAAACTAAGAGTGGATAATTATACTCTTAATTGCAATTTCTGATGAGTTTCTTGTTGTTCTTCAATTATTTACAGCATAGAGGAAACTATTTATAAGGAATTCCGAATGCATTTACAATGTTAGGAAAAACTTTGTCTTTCTTGTGGAAAATGGATAGAACTAAAATAGCTGAATAATACATTTGGTAACTAATTGTTTCTTAATTAGAAATTCAAGCTTAATTAATTCTGAATGTCAGTTCAGTTTAGTTTGGTTCTATTATTTTCAGCAATGTAAACTATGATGCCACTGAATAAATTCCCATAAGTAAGTGGCTAAGTCAATTACCATTCGGTGATTTAATGAATGTAAGTAAAAGCCGAACAAAGACATCTACGAATAAAAGCTAGAATTCCCAATTGAAAATGTGAACAAAAGCCACCCAGGCGAATCAACACAATAATTGTGGTAATTGATTAAAAGTCAGTTTTGAACTGAGCCGCCTAATAATGGAGCGGATCGCATAATCACACAACTGGTAATTGTATCCCATGGATTCGATTGGAGCAGTAGCTACCGAGATCCATTATATACAGAGAGATACAAGCAAATTATGCATGCTCGCAGTCAATTCAGCGGATTGAAAGGCTTTTTCACAAAACGTCTTACCAGTCATTATAGGCACTTGTCATTAATGACATTTTGGTCGCCGATACTTAAGACATTATCTTCGAGTGAGGTGAGTCCCGAGAAACAGAAAAAACAGAAAAAAAACGGAGAACAGAAAAAGGCGAATTAAGTAGCATTTCCTGCCACTTGAGGCTCCGTTTCTCAACTGATCTTTTGGCGGCAACCAATAATTATATGCGCCATAAACGCTTTGTCATCTCTCGTTGTTGGGGAACTAGAAAATGCAGATTAATGCCCGCTTCTGGCCCGGCCTTTTGTCATGAGCATAATTTTCCCATCGATCTTGTGATTAATCATAAATTGTATGCTCCGCTCCAGGCCTCCGGTCCGAGTTCCTTTGTCCGGGCTCCGACACATGTGCTTCATTAAAGTAACCGACTTTTCCCCTCGGCTTTCCTCATCCTCCTCCTCCTCCTCCTCCTCCTCGATAGCCTTTTGTCTGAGGTGGCGGCAGCAACTCAAATAGATTAATTTGAGGCCTGTGGGGCCTGGGAGAGAGATCACGTTTGATTACATCGGCTGCCAGCTACCAGTGTTCCACATTTGATCGATCTATCAATGATACGAGTGTGGTATGTGGGCCATTATACTCGTACTCAACATAAATTGAAACAGAAATATCTCACGGAGGAGAGTATGAGCAGGAAATAGCTATACATACTTAAAGATACTTATTTTTGAATGGTGTACTTATTCTCCTGTCAAGATGTGGTCATTTAAAATTGTAGCTAAAACAATTCTTTATTAGTTTGTAATTTAATGAAGTGCATAATATCACCATAAAGAGTATAAGAAAATTGCAGAAGGAAATAGTTTTGAAATAGAGTTAAAGATACTTAATTTCCACTGATGTATTTATTGTCGGGTTAGGATGTGTACATTTAAAATTGTTGTGATTTTAATGTAGTGCCTAAAATCAACATGAATTAAAACAGAAATATCTGTAGAGTTAAAGATACTTATTTTTCATAGTTGTATTTATATTCCTTTCAGGATAAAATAATTTAAAATTATAGCTTGATTATTTCAATATCAGTTTGCATTTTAATGTCTAATGCCTAAAATCAACAAAAATTGAAGTATAAATATTTCACGGAATATAGTTCTATAGTGTTGAAAATAGTTATTTTCTACTAGTGCATTTATTTCCCTCTTAGAATATGGTAAATAGTTCAAAATAATTAAAATTTGTATCTTCTATAATTCTTCATCAGTTTGAATATTAATGTAGTGCCTAAGATACTCTTGTACAAAAATTATTTGCACTTGCGAATTTCATTTGAAATAATATTCTGGGATAAGCACACATCTTCATAAATTTAAATTGATAAATAAATAATTAATTTTAATTTTTCCATAGTTACGTTGGTGGAATTTAACTAAAATATTCCAATCCGCTTATTCTGATCCTCTTTATTTTCAAGACCCAATTGGGGGTGATTTCTTTTTTTGTGAGCCCTCGTATCTTTTTAGCACATCTTGCATGATATCTGATGTCATTTGCATAGCTCTTTGATTTGATTTAATTGAATTCCTTTCATTATTCTCCCCGATCAATGGGCCATTTACATTTGCACCCCTCAGTTGGTGACAGAGCACTTCAATTAGTTGGTTCCCTTTGTGACACTCCAGGGGAATAGATGAATCTGAGGAAGGAGATTCCAGGTAGGGCAGAGGTTGAATTATGGCTACTAGAGTAACAATTGGGAATAGGCCCGGCCTAATCAGTGGCTACCAGATCTGCCCAACAACAATAGATGCATAGTGATGCATATCGGGTTACCTCCACCTTGTTTCTGCATCGAATTTCACAGTTGTGTGAACCGAAACCAAAAACCGTACACTATATGCGATATATATGCGATATATATATGCGATAGCAATTGTCGGGGATTAGCTGAATGGGTATGACAGCTCGGCGACTCGGTCGTCACTTGGATGACGATGGCATTGTGTTGTGTTTCGTGTTCGGAACTACCGGATTTTCCAGCGATGTTTATCTTAATTCGTTTGTTTTCATCAAATTACAAAATTGCGTGTGATAACAATCTTCGAGGAGAGGGTCTAATCCCTGTCAGTTCTTTTGAGGGATATTCATCATGAATGTGCCAGGAGGAGATCCCAGCCAAAAACTCGCACTTGAAATCCAACTACGAGTATGTACACCCCTAGGTAGGGAGGATCTGGCCCAACCCCTGGCTGTCAGATTTAGATCTCCGTCCTGCCTCCTCACTTGTTGTTTACCCACCATCCATTGTGCCACACATATTTTGTCAGTTGTCTGGCGTGTAGCGTGTATCTCATGGGTTCATCTGTAGCCTACGTACTTTGCTCGGCATCGGCTTATTTAATGCATAAACAATTACTTCCATCAGGATTTCACAAAAAGTCGACAAAAGCAAACAATTCCCCCCGGAGACCAGGACCAACAGGACGAACAACAGCTGCCCCGATAGAGTGGGAAACTGGGATTGAGCCTCATCGGCTTTTCCTGAACTGGGCTTATGTTGTGCCCGGCGATTAGCACAAAGGTGAGAATGGATTCTGGCATATCCAGAAGTTGCCAGTTGCCAGTTGAGAGCCAGTTGAGAGCCGGTTGCCGGTTGAGTGGTGCAGTGAACAGGAAAACCGCAATATTTGTACTTCTCAAATGGATCCGTTCCTTTGTCTGTTCTTTAATTACTTAAAAACAATCCCAACCCTGTCGGAAAAAGATTTGCAACCGATTTGCATGGTTGTGAAATGTTACCTGCAACTGTTGCGGAATACCGAAACTTAACATATGGCTATCAAAAAATAACTTTTCTTTTACCATTTTAAAGAGAAACTATCCAGAATTTTGATGGGCACATGGTAACTTTGTTTGGTTTGCTTAAACTTTTTTCCATTTTAAGCCCCAAAAATTAATCATATCGTTATTAAGATACTTTCAGATGTATGCAAATTAATAATATTCGATTTTGTAGTACTATTTTTATCAACGAAATTCTTTCTCTTTTTCCATTTAGATGAGAAATTTGATAGAATTTTGATTTAAACTGATCATACATGGATATCTTGTTCTGTTTTGGTTGTAAACAAAAAATTGGTGGTGGAAATCCATTTTTAAGTTGTTTCATGACTTCATTTAAAAAAAAAGGAATCATTTCTTTATTAAGAATCTTCCGGATTTATGTAATTTATTACCATTCGAACTTGTAGAACAATTTAAATTTTATTTAAATGAATAAATGTAATTTCATGTTTAGCATTTTGACGAAAAACTGTCCAGAATTTTAAAATTATCCTAGTGCGTTGTTTGTTTCTTTAAACTTTCCATTTTTATTCTATCATAATACGACTTAATCAAAAAATTAATCACATCGGTTTTATGGAACTTCCAAATTTATGTAAATTAATACATTTCGAATTTATTGCAATATTTTGATCAAGGAAATTATATATTTGTTTTATATAAATGAGAAATTTGATTTAAGCCCTGCATTCTTCATTTAAACTTTGTTTAATTTGTAGATCTTTCATAATATTATTTAATCAAAATATCAATCATATCCTCACGAAGTAATTTCCGGATGTCTGTAAATCAATACCCCTTGATTTAGTTGAACTTTTTTTATAGATTTTTTTAAAATTATTAATTGTAACTAAACCCGATTTGTTTAGTCACGTAGGCTAGTGTTAGATTTCCTGCACACATCACACAGAGCGGATCAGCGGCATCATTGAATCGAATTCGTATTAAATTACTGAAAATCATTTAAGGTTTTATGGGGAAATAAATAAGCAGAGAAGGCCTTCTTACACCTACCCCCAATCGAGGGCTTCTAATTAGCCGCTGGCTTAATGCACAAGGTATCAATTTTCCGGGCCTCGAATCGGATAACACATGCGACTATATATGGCATAGGATATTGGGAACAAAAAAAAAAAAGGTCCTACTTCCAATGTCCTGTGCCACCTTTTTGGCCGCCTAAATGGGGGCGCTAATCTCTGCAACAGAGATTAACAGCCAAGCTGACACAGAATCCAATTTTGCGTTCCAGCCAGGCAGCAGAATGGCTCTTGGTCAAATGACAGCAGCCAGAAGGCCTAAATTTACGGCTTTCTGGGTAATTTGACACTTTGGACAGAATAAACGAGTGGACGGGGAGGCAGGAAGGCAGGCAGGAAGGCAGGCAGGAAGAGAAGCGGAGCGGAGCGGTCAATGAGGAGTCATTGCATCACAGGATAGGAACAGGAGCAGGCTTCGGTACGGATATTGGGACATGGGATATGGGTTTGGCAAGGGTCGAGGTCGGACTTGTGGTCTCCGAGTGTCAATTGATCACAGATGTCTGCACTTGTCATTTAATTTTCTGGTCACGCTGTTCGACATTAATGATACCAAGGGGTGAAAGATGTTGTTGCTGCTCTGTCGAATCGATTAAATAGTCAGTTGATTAATCCAAATCGATTTGTTACTCCATTTAGATAAAGATGTCATTTGTAGCTTAGCTTTTTTTTTGTTTTTAACCACAGATGGTAACTACTATAAGTGCATCATTCTTTCTTATCCAGATTAAAAAAAAAATCATTATTTAAGGGGCACATTGGCTGACAGCTTTTTTAACTATAATAATCGAGTAGTATTATCCGATCTGCATCAAAATTTGCATTCCTTTATTACAAATTAAAAGGGGCGAAAGGAGGCGTGACAAAAATTTGAAACAAAAATCATTACTGATGATTCGAAAGCTGTAATAGTAAAATGTTTTTTTAAGCATCTTAAGAGATAATTCCACGATGATCATTCTTTTATTAAAAGTGTAAAGGGGCGGAAAAGGGCGTGACAAAAATTTAACACAAAATCATACTTTACTAGAAAATGTTTTTAAATCATCTTAAGAGACAATCAATGCATTTTTTATATAAAAGTGTAAAGAGGTGGAAGCAGGCGTGACAAAAATTTAGAAAAAATACAAACATAAGGGATGCTGCGGAAGATGTATTAGAAAATGTTTTTTAAGCATCTGAAAAGACAATCTTTCGGTGTGAAATTGACAGGTGGGTATTGCAAATATGTATGACTAGATTTTAGTAAAATTTCCATTGCATTCTAAGCTTTGTTCCATCGAACATATCCTTCGTTTGTTGTTTTTTATGCATTTTTCAGGTATAACTACATGGGATTTAGCCTTTTTGGCAAATGCTACTTCATAAAATTGGAAACTATGCACATATTTGCCTGACTGCCAGAGCAGGGCCCAAATAAAAAAAAGGGGGAACAATTTCATTCCCATTCGGAAATGACTTATGCATGCCCATGTACACGACAAATAACAACAGCATCGGTGCTGGAGTGGGAGTTCGTGTGTGGCATTTCGACCAGGCCCAAAGCGAAAAACAGACACCCAAAGACAACAAACGAAACAATCGACCAGCAGAGGCACAGACAAAATCCATCTGTCATACGGGAGTCATATTCAATCATGTATTCCATGCAATGCGATGGGCGAGCGAGTTTATATTTAAATAAAAGTCCGATGTTTACACACCCGATGCCCGATGCTCAGAGACGAGACGAGAAAAATAATAAAAACAGAGGGAAACCCGGGGAAGACATTGCTTATGGGCGGAAAGAAAAAAAAAACGTTGTTAAATATTTGCATTTTCTCCGGCTCTGTGTGTTTGCCTCAATGTTGCCTCTTCAATCAATAAAATGTCAGAAATGCATTGCGCAGACAGAGCAAACCAGAAGCCAGAAACCAGAATCCAGAATCCGATTCTGAATCAGAGCCGGGAGTCGGAAACAGAACCGAGACGAGACATTGAATGACTGACGGACTGACGGACTGGCGGACTGGCGGACTGAATGACGGACTGAATGACTGACTGGCCGCCTGGATTGGGTTGGTTGATTTCTAGGCATGACTGATATATGGCTTGTATTGACATGGACACAGTTCTTGACTTTCATTTTAGCTGGCTGCAAACCACCATCAGTCAGTTGGCCATGTGTCAATATGTCAGTCAGTCAATCGGTGTTTGCATAAGTCTTCCCTCCACAGATCCCAGATCGCCGGGTCTTTGATCGGCCGGGAGTCCGATTTACATAACTTTCCGACAAAGGCACCAATATGGCCAACTGGCGCCGTCTGAATTTTGATTTGATTGGGATTTGGATGTTGGGATTTGGGACTTCTTCCTCGCCTGCGCAAAAATATGAATAAAAAATAAAAAATAATAAACAAAGGGCTTACCTGGACTAAGACCAAGAAAAAAATTCAAATCACATTTCGTTTGCCATCTGATAGAGGCAGAATTTATTGCCCTTGGCGATTACAAGCAATTTACGATTTAAGTTATTCGCCCATATCATTTCTCAATTGTACAGATATCACATACTTTATATGGTATATGCATTCTGCAGGCAAACCTCAGAAAGTTCCGCATTTAATGGGCCATAACATTTGTGTTTTGTGTTTTGCATACCTGATTTCAAAAAAATTTATTAATTTTCGGTGCGACAAGACACCTGAGAGATTTACCAATTTTTTTCGGTTTAAAAAATAGAAACATTTGTATCTATAATTGATTTTTTACGACCGCTATAAAAATGTTTTAATATCGTGCTAATTGGCGGGGCTTTGAATTTTTACAATATCCGGTGACTGTGAAAAGTTTTAACGACTTTATTGGTTTAAATTAAAAAACTATGAACAAATAACTTCCATGTATGCTGCAATACGTTTTTTGTTTTTATATTTGTTCATCATAAATACAACAATTTTGTTATTTTCTTGTATTTCTTCCTGGATAATTCAGAATTATTTTGAACTATATTTTATATTTAGTTTAAACATGAATACAATATTTTTGTTACCTCTTTCTAATTATTTTTATACCAAGCAAACAATATATAATATCCCTATTCTCTTGAGTTATATTATGAGTACAATATTTATTTTAAATCTTCCTGGAAAATTCACAATGACTTATAATTATATTTCATACATACACACCAAATATTAGTGTAATTATATTGTTCGATCGTACTTTTAAATATAGTTTTGACTTGAGGATTGCAGACTGACTGAAAATGTTAAAATTCGAATTTTAAATATAATTTTATTATTTCCTTAGACTTTCAAGAATTTTTTTATGGTATTGAATACCAATAGTTATATAAATACATTATGAAAAAAGTTTTTTCTTTTAGTTTATAAACGTTGGCAGAATAAGGCAATAAATTCGAACTTTCATGCGTTTTTTTTATTTTGCAAACAATTGTTTGACAATCTGTACGTATATACAATATATACTACCCATATTTTATTTTTAATCTTCCTGATAAATTTACAATGATTTGTAATTATTTTTTAAACAAAGCAATCAATATTACCCCTATTTCAACATCAAATATCTTCTCTACCTTAAACCATATTTTGCCAATAGTAAAAAGAAAAAAAGATTCAAATGAAGAAGGTCAGATATTGAAATAAATCTGTTGACAGTTCTGACAAACCGGAATTGATTGGCAGGTTTTGGCAGATTTAAGCCATGAGCAAAAAAAAACTTTTGCCCATTGTTGGGGCTACTTGTTTAGCCGTTCTAAGTCCAGGATTTGTATTCGCATCCCATTGATACATACTTAGAGATACATGCGCATCCGAGTGTGTGTGTGTGCCGATGGGTATCCGTAGGATAAAGATTGTTTGCACAAGGAGATTTGTCCGGGGGTTGCTGAACCGCTGAGTCGACAACCTTTTCATCATGTCAACTGTCGCACATAAAAATAACCTTTATAAGCATTTAATTGGCCGTCTGCTGCAACCGGTTTTGGCAATTGCTCGAGTACCATTTTCGTTTCTGTTTCTATTTATTTTGAGTTTGAATTTGTGTTGTGTTTTCATTACTGGGTGAGCAGGCTCAAGCCCAAGATGTCATCCTAAAAAAACAGTGGCCAAACAATGGGAGCTGGCTGGCATCATCATCATCGTCATCGTGCTCATCCCCTGGACAGGAACCGCAGAGAAGTACTCCATGTTTGTACACAACACATGCTGCATTTGTTGTTATTCCTGCATTTAAGCACTTTGCGGGAATGTGTTTTGTCATTGTTTATTTTGACCAAAGCCTGCCCGGACCGGAGGACTATCCGGCATTCGACCATCCTTCAATCTGTCATCTCTCTATCTGTATGTGCATCTGTATCTGTATCTGTAGCTGTATTTCGGGTCGTTTATTTGTATTTTCCCCAGATCCTAGTGGTTACCGTTGCGGCTGTGACATATGTGAGCATTTTGTCCTGGGTTTTCATATTTTCCCTATAAACAAAGTGCTCCTCTCGCTCCTCTAACTTTGTTTATTTGATTCAAGTGCGGTTTTCTGTCATCTCATCTACGTGTGGTCCAAAAACTCCACTTACAGCGGAAGCGATAAATCCAAAAACAAGTTCTACTGTTTTCCAGAAGAGTTTTACGTCTTTTTCATTCATTTCAAAAATAATCACAACTATTTCCACGAACCTCTAAACCGAGCTCTAACTCGGATTCATTCACAAAAATTATAACTCTTTCTGTAGTTTGGTTCTCGGAACAGGAGAAACGTGTAGCATAATATTTTTACTGGGTTTGTTATTTCTATTTTATTTTTTTTGTGGATTATTAACCCGCTGCACGTACTTGCTCGGAAAACTTGCCCTTCCATCGGTTTTAATATGGTCTTTCAGCGAAATTTCTAAATTAGAGGAAGACAGTAATTTCGAGTAGTTCTTGTTCTATCTGAAATCTGGTTCGGAGATCAAAGTCACGTTTCTTTTTCATTACAGATGAAAATGTGGCTTTAAGATGGGTAAATTCGATTTTTAGGTTTTCCGTTAAATGATTTTTAAAGTTCTTTATGAAATTTTACAAATTTAAATTGTTTTAGTTGTGTTAAATATTTTATATAAATTTATTATGAATAGTTTACAATTTACAACATCCAAAAATGTTCTCTTTAAAATATGTGGATTTAATTTTTCGGATTGTGTTTCGTATTCTATTTAATAAAAATTAAATTATTTTTTATCATCCTAAT
Source organism: Drosophila setifemur (assembly GCA_021224005.1). Taxonomy (NCBI): domain Eukaryota; kingdom Metazoa; phylum Arthropoda; class Insecta; order Diptera; family Drosophilidae; genus Drosophila; species Drosophila setifemur. Next base: position 5,293,485 of record JAJJHY010003979.1, read on the forward strand.
ATACGATTTATAATAATTGTAGTTATTGCGGTTCCATTTAATTTTTTTTAAATTTTTTAAATTTCTGCTATTTCTTTTCTTCCTTAAATACATTTACTCAGAATTATGTCTAGATTAGTTTTTTTTATTATAGCATCCTCAAAATGCAAATACGCTTTGATACATACTTGCATACTTATTTAAAATTTAATTTATGAGATTTCATTCAACAAATTGTATTTATTTATTATTTCAAATTTCTTAAAAAACCAGAATTTCTTAACAAATCTCCAAATAAGAACAGCTGCTTGTCAAGAAACTATCTTTTCAGTGCAATCTGCTGTCGAAAAGATATAACCGAAAGGAGACTGACAACGAAAGAGAATAAGATCGAGATAAGTACTTGAGGATTCACCTTTTGTCTTGAATTATATTCAATTACTTGCGGGTTTCATTTTTTACGACATCTACCCAACACCAAAATAAATTAAGGGATACAAAGAAAGAAGAAAAAAAAAACATATCTGAAAAGTGAAGTCCCAAAAAAGACATTTTGGGTGCTACACTTGAAATTTATGACATCCTCTATTTCCCAGTGCCAGTTGCCCCGTCATGCATTGTCTTAACGATTAGCCTTTGTCCTGTCCTGCTGCCTGCTGAGCTCTACTTTCTACTATCTCCTATCTCCTTTCCACTTTCCACTTTCACCCCGAACCCCGAGGACAAGGCACTCACAACGTCTTCGCCGGAGACGATGTCTATCGCGATGCGAGGTCCTGGCAAGGACAGAAATATCAATTTCCCCCCCCCCTCTCTGCCTCTGCCATTGAAAGTGTTAATTGAACCATAAGCGTAACCATAAATGGATTTTATTTCCTCGCCCTAAGACAAAACAAGAGATTCCCGAATCTCGAATCTCGAATCCCGAAAACCCGAAACCCGAAATTTATGTGCCTCGCAAGCGTTTTATGGCCCTTCTGCCCATCTTTCCTTTGTCTCTATTGTTTTCTTTCAGAGGGTTTTCTTTTTTTCTTCTTTTTTTTTGATTTTTTCTGTTTTCTGTTTTGTGTCTCCTGTTTCCTCTTTATCCTGGGTGTTTGCGGGGCTTGTGTCCTTGCCACTAAGTAGAAAGGATCTGGTTTGCTTATGCAATTTGTTGCACTTCCCTGTGGCTTTGTTTGCTCAGCTCGCTGGATCTGCAGGCGGATCTGTTAAACGGTAGCTGATGTAGGTCCTGTATTTGGGCAGATCCTTGTAAGGATTTATGAGGAATTGCATAACCTTCGGAGGTGATCAGAGATGCTGGGAGTGCCACTGAAAATCCGATCTAATTCCTTCGACCTTCGTTAAGGGTATTCCAAAGGAGGTTCAAGATGGTTTTAAGTAATCTGCAAATATGTGTGCTGCTTGAAATCTGATTATTCTGTACTTCTCAGATATTTTCAAATCTTTTCTGATTAAAAAAAAACATTATTCGGTATTATGCAAAATAATGTTCTAAGAATAAGGTTTAAAGATAAAATTTTTGATAACATCTGCGAGGGTTTAGAAGTAAAATAAAATATTGCAAATATATTTTGATATATGAAATACTTATTTAAATTGTAAGATTTCATTCATATTTTGATATATGAAATACTTATTTAAATTGTAAGATTTCATTCTATAAATTTTGTTTAATTTTTTTATTATNNTTATATTATATGTAATAAAATATAGTATATATATTGAAATAATATTTATATTGAAATGAAATGAAACATATGTGTCTTGAAAAACAAAATATATTAAAATTACTTTAATTAGTCAAATTAATAAAATCAGGATCTCCAATTTTGTAAATGTTGTTTACTGATGGTATGATCAAAGATATAATGGGAGATACAAGATAGAAGAATCACAATTTAATTTTAATTTTATCATCCATCTTCAATATTATAAAATTAGAATTAATCATTTATAATAATATAGAATATTTATTAGCTTTAGTAAACAAGTTTTACTTTTACATATTTTTTTAGACAGTAATGGAATGTTAACAAAGATTTACTGAATAAATATGGTTTTATAATTATTATTTCTAAATTATTTAAGGGATAATATATTAACAAATTAAAGGCGATTAAGTTTCCTATCTAAAAACCCCTAAAGTAAAGAACATCAATCCCTCCCCAATCGATTTCATCTAAAATTTGTTCGCAGAAACCATTTTTCCTGGCACGATCTCACAAAATCATAACTCAGCGACTGATGGTTGCCCTTGAGAAGCGCCTGCATCTTCTCCCCATCCTCATCCTCAACTCTGGAGTGGAGGCAAGAACTCCAACGCCCTCATTCCCGTTCCCATTCCCATTACCAGTCCCCTTGGCCAAATCACGACACAAATGCCGTATAATCACTTGTCGAACGCTGCTCAATAATTATAAGAGGGCGATGGTAGGCTGGACCCGGTATTAGGGCCCTGATTTCGCTGAAACCTATCAAAATACATAACAATCAGTGGGCCGGGTCGGGATGGGATGGGACGGAACTGGATGATCGCCCAACTGTGCCGGCGGTGCGATGATGGCGATGATGATGATTTCAGGCACAGCCACCGCGGTAATTATATCGAGCAAACATAAAAGGAAAGGAGCGACCGTCTTGGGAATGGGGCAGGAACGGGGCTGGAGCAGGAACAGGGAGTGGAACAGGGACTGGGACTGGAACAAAGATCCCGGACTCCATCCAAATCAGAGTCCCTGCTCCCTGGGTTGGAGGCGTTGCCAAGACGCATAACAATGAAAACGTTTAAGCCGACTAACGAGCGAACGGTGAGCTGTAATCTTCTCCAGCCGATGAATCTTTTCATTTCAACTAAACAGGAACAGAGTCTGCGGGTAGGGGGAGGCGCCTCTAAAGAAGTTTAACAAATTAATATTAAATTACGTGCCAAATTGGCAGACAGCTCAAACGACTTGAACTTGAACCACATCAAAGGCAACGATGCCAGCCACTGGATGTTAGAATAAATGCTGTCTGGGATGGACTAGAGATGGGTCCATATGCCATGGCAACGGAAGTGGAAACTCAGCATTCGGCGGATTCGTTTTGTATCTTTTTTTTTTTTGGTTTGAAATATACCATATTAACTGCCACATTGGCGCCGCACAGTCATCAGCGATTTAGCACACGTTTTTTTTTTTGTATTTACCTTTTCTTTTTATCTTGTTTTTATATATATTTTTTTTAAATTTTAATGGCATCCTTTTTAGGGGTTTATGGTCGCTCCTCTCTGTCGACGGTTGGTTGGGGCATTTAGTTAGGGTTTAAAATTGATTAAAGTGAAAGGCAAGGGTATCCGCTTTTGGCCCGTTTTAATAACAGGACTCTCGGGGCGCTTTCGCAATTAGCTGTCATTCATCAAAATGGGACAGCTTAATTGGAAGGTAGTGGTAGCTAGCATGCAATAAATGATGCTCAGCTGCAGCAGATACTATTAAGGCAGATCTTTGCAGATACTCTCGGAAAATGTGCGGAACCTTCTAATGAAGTCACGAGATCGGCGAGCGACCAGGAAGGGATCATTATTGTAGTTTTGGTGGGTTATACTCGAGAAATATGTTAAGTTCTCCATTAAAAATATTAAAAAATACTTCGTTATTTAGTTGGTTAAATAATCAATATTGTTAAGGCTATCTTTTTAGATACATTAGGATAACATGGGACTTTCTAATGAAAAAGGTGATAATTTATTAGTATTTCGGAATATATTCAAGAAATATGATTAATGTCTTTAAATTTAAATAGTTATTTATCTTATAAAATAATTATTATTGTCTAGACAATCCTTCCAAAATCAAATAAGGAAAATGCGGGATATTCTAATGGAGTCATTAGATCAGTAAGCGTCATGGAAGTGATTATGGGTTTATTTTGGTTGATGGAGATATATTTAAGAAATATGGTAAATTCTTCTTAATAAATAAATTATCATAAAATGTATGTATGGTAAAATAATCTATATTGTTGAGGCAATCTTTTCAGATACATTTAGAAAATGTGGGGCCTTCTTATGAAGAAGAGACCAGGAAGAGACCTTGAGGTGATCATTGATTAATTTATATTATAAATCAAGAAGTATGCTAAATTCTCGACATACAATTTTTTCAAATAATTCTTTATTTAGTTTATGAAATAATCAAAATTTTTATGGCAACCAGGAAGTGATCATTGATTTATTTTAAAGTTGTGGATATATTCCAAAAATATGTTGAATTCTTCTCCAACAAAATAGATTTTAAATCTTCTTTTAATTTTTCCTGAAATAATCCGTATTTTTAGCACTTTAATCATGAATATATTATTTATTTGTGCACTATGTTGACACATTTAAAATTTGCTATTTGCTTTGTTTATTTTTAGAGACCATTCCTCTTGGTTAAATGAAGTTTATCACATGCATGATAATTATTGCTGCTGTCCAAGTGATTTATTACTAATATCCCCCCGTCCAAACAACCATTTAATACTGCTCCTGCATATGGTCACGTATCCAATAGAAGCAGCCAACCTGAATGGAAACCCAACCTAATCCCAGCCAGAACTGAACTGGTGGGTGGGTGCTCGGTTGGCTGTGTTGTGAAGTTAATAAAATCTAATATGCTTAACCACAAAATGGTTGTTTTGGGTCTTGTAATTATGCACCTTAATTTGCCCCCTCCCCAGTCCACCAACCCCGCCCCTGGGCTTTGCGGCACTAATTGTATATGCAGCCGGTGTGGAAACCATCGACAGTATTAAAATGGATTTTCCGGGGGGTGGAGGAGGAGCATGGAGTTGGGTAGAGACCCCCCCGCTTGGTCTTACCTTTGCTAGCTACTTATGGAAATCGTTGTGCACTAAGGAGACTATGGAAATTTTCATTTTATTGGCGCCCAGAGCGTCTTGTCTGCTCCAAGTCCTCCTCCTCCTCCTCCTCCTTGTCCCTCATCAAGCCAGCCACACGCACTCTGGCATACCAAATCCTATAAGTAATTGTCAACGTTCTTTGGCGCCTCCTCCCGACCCTTCCCCTCCCTCCACTGCCCTTCCTGTCCTGCTCTTGGCAGCTCTAACCGTTTGTATTTATATTAATTAAGCGTCGTTGAGTTGTCTTCCTGTTGCTGGGGATGTGGCCACTCCTCCCCACCCCTGCTCCTCCATCGACATTGTTGCTATCTGTTCAGCTGTCGTCGTTGTAGTTGCTGTGGCTTGTTTTACAAGGCGGATGGGCTTAGGGTTATAGACTCCAACCTCGGTTCTCCGTTCGGTCCTCGGTCCTCGGTCCCCTCCACCATCCCACCATCCCTTTGTCGTCATCATTTGGGGCAGACATTTTAATTGCTTGAAATTGATGATAATTAAGCCGATCTGCATATTTGTACTTTCGGAATTTGCTCTGCTATTGTTAGCCAAATGAGTTTTGGTGGGGGCTAAGGGATGAAGGGGTGAGCAGGGGGAGGGGCGATTAAATCGATTATGCATTTTGTTCCAATCAGCTTGCTTTTGGTTTATACAAATTGATTAGCTTATGAATAACAATGCTCAGGGGATTAAATAAGTGGACATTTTAAGCATTGATTAAGATTTCACCAGGAATCACATCAATCAGAAATAATTGTGGTTAAGAAAATATTCCTACTTTACAGATCCATATTATAGTATATAGTACAATAATTTATAATAGACGAAGTAAAGGTAGGTAAAACTATCATTCCAATATTGGAAATTATTTTCACATATTTCTTACTAGTTTAAATAAATAAGTGCACATTTTAATCATAAATTAAAATTTTACTGGGGATCACATAAATCAAATATCTTTGTTGCTTAGAAATTATTTTTACTTAACAGTTTCATATTAACGTATTATTATTATTATTAAAGTAAAGTATTTTTGTTAATTTAAACGGTTCGGCATTTATACGTGTATATCGTTTATAAATCTATGCAAGGTGAAAATATTAGAAATTAAATATCTATAATTTCTCTAACTATATTAATAAGTGATATTTGTATTTCTTTTATTGGATTACTAATATTTTGCAGGGGTAAGTAAAATTATGTTGCCTTTTGTTATTAGTTTGATTATGATTTCCTTATGTAGCATACTATAGTATTTTATTATTAATGTTTATTTCTCAGAATTATATCTCCACAAAAGTAAGACATTCCATAGCTAAAACTTACCTTCTTATATTTGAAATTATATATCCTTGTAATTTTTGTTTGTTCCTTTTTTATTGCGTTATTAATATACTGCAGAGGTAAGAATAATTAATTAGTTTTCTTTTATTTGTTTGAATAAATAAGTTGATATTTGAAGCATTAATAAAGATTTCATTTTATGTCAAATACATTAAATATCTAAGTTTTTTGAAAATACTTTAATTGAACAGTACCAAATTATATTATTTTCTTGTTAATACAAAATAATAAACAAAAGACATCCAAAAAATGAAAAATAGTATAAGTAAACAAACATTGCAATATAGGAAATTAAATATTAGACAAAAAATTCTGTATTTATATTAATAGTTTATACTTGTATTTTGTACTCTAATGTTATCAATATATTATTGATGGTAACTTCAACTAATTTGATTTTTTGTAATTAGTTGAAATTAATAACTCAGTAAGCTAAGCATTGATTAAGACTTCGATTAGTTACAAAATATAACATAATTGAACGAAAATGGTTTCAAATATTCTTTAATATATATTCACAAAGTTAGAAATACCTCAATATTCAATATTTGAAATTATATTAGCTTAATTTTTTATAGATAGATGAATAATTTATATTTATATATATATAATAAAAATAGTTTTTCTTTTATGTTTGAGTTTCTAATGTTATATATCAAACCTTTCTGAATGTATCTGCATCTACTGCATTGTGTTATCCTACCCATTTAATTATAGCGCTGAGCACTGGACACAGTTATTTGTGCAACCTTAGTCGGGGATTACGGTGTACTTGTAGGGTTTTACCGCTAATTACCCTTCATCCGGATATTTAGTACACAGAGTCCGCACCTAAGCCACATTAGGGACAGACCCTCCATCGATGGTCGGGAGGGAAGCCATAGGAGGAACCCATCGGAACTAATTAAAGATTTCGTGGTGTACAATTTACTCGATACTTTCGGACAAGCCATACAATTAATCAACTTTCTCGAGGAGATACTTGGACCTGGTAATAGTTACAACCTTCAATTAAAAGTCAATTAGTTTTATCCGGACCGGCAGTGTTTCGGCCATTCCCAAGGATACGGGTAAGTTGGCTCTGTATGAATGTGGGGTATGGGAAACACTTTGTGGCAGCTGTCGAAAACCACACGTTGCTAATTGTCGGTTGCGGACGGGCAAATATACTATATATACTATATATATGCATTTGATTGGTACCTTTTTAAGGGGGCGAAGCCAGCTGAAGATTAAATAAGAAAGAACAAACCTTTTTGCACCTTTCCAATGTCAAACGATGATGATGTCGAAACGTAATAGCGGGAAAATGAGGGAATTTAACGAATTCTAGATACCCTTCAGTTAGGATACTTTTTTGAAATTTTAGAATAAAAAGGTTACCAATATTCAGTATTCGATATATTCAATATTATTCTGAATTAAACAAAATATTTAATAGAATATTTGAATATTTTTTGATTTAACTTTATTACAATATTTCAATGCAATTATTTTATGATGCATATTATTAATATTAAAATCCAGGAAATCTAGTAATTTCATCTTTAAAATTGTAATAGTTGTAGTATGGAATAAAAAGTATAATATATTGACTTGAGAATTAAGCAAAACATTAAATAGTACTTAAAATGTATATTTAAAATTAAATAAATGAATCAGCCCTTGCAATATTTCTTTAAAATTTAAATAATTGTAAAATTGAATAACAAGTGAAATATATAAACTTATTTAAACACAACATTTAAAAGTATTATAAGCTTATATTTTACTAAACAAATATTAATTACTCACATACAACATATTATTAAAATTAAATTATGTTGCTTAAAATGCAAAACTATTAATATTAGGAACCAGGAATTATTCTTTATATTTAAAATGATTTAAACATGGATTAAAAAGTACAATATATTCATTTAAATTAAACAAAATATGTATTTGCATTTTGAACTTATATTTAAATTTACATAAAATAATCATATCCAATATTAATTATAATTAAATTATGATGTTGAAAATTCATACAATATATTCCTTAGATCCAAAGAATACAGGTAATATAATTTCATCTCTGAAATTGGATTAATTTTAAAATGAAAAATAGTTATGGCAATAAGTAAAAAATGAAATATCCTACACATCATTATGAAAAAAGTACTTTTACAATGTTTGATGTTTAAGCTATTCAAATGTTCAAACCTATTTTAATCCGCTTAAATATAATTATCTTTCCCCTTAAAACACAAACCACTTTGTGTAACGCATATACCCAAACCCAAAACCCGTACTGGGAATGGGCCACCACAAATACAAGAGTGTGAACACATTACCAGGACCTGGGGCATTCAGGTTAACCCCAAGCGGCAATGACAAGGATGCCAAACGACAGGAAGTGGTAACTACTAAATAAGCAGGTCCAGGGCAGTGGGTGTGGCCAGTGGGAACCACACCAGACCACACCAGACCGAGCCAAACCATACGGAACCGAGTGGAACGGAACCTGACCAGGGTCAGCAGTGAGTCCAAGTGGTGAAGCGCATGTGACAAAAGTAGGATGAGCTGTGGAAATGCCACAACACACATATTTCTACCTTCCTCTATGTAGTTTCTTTAGATTCTTTTTTGGAGGGGGAAGGGCGTAGACATTTAACATGTGACTGCTCCTGCTACTGGTAGTGGTAGTGGTACTACTAATATCGTTGTCGGCTTACCCTTCTCCTCGGTTCGGTTCGGTTTAATTCTGTTTTCGGGTTAAGTAAGTGAATAAGTATGCGCTAAAATTCAGTCAACCGCATTAAGTATTTAAGCACTCAGCACACGCTCAGCCCGGAGACTTACACACTCGTCGGGGCATCGCACAAGTTGGGTAGATCCCTCCGAGGAGGAACCCTCCACCACTCACCATCTCCATCCATTCCCCGGCTGAATCGCTGGCTTTGCATTTTTCCACAACAACGCATACACTTTGAGGTAGCTTTTCCGCTAATGAACGCATTAGGCAAAAAGGCGACGACACGATGTGAGTAGGGATTGGGAGGGAGGAGCAGGAGGAGGAGGAGGAGGAGCAGTAGGGGAACCTTGTTGCCGGCTTAGTTCCTGGTTCTATGGTTGGATATTTTATTAAGTACTTAACATGCCGCTTTCTTTAGGCCCCCCTTGAGTTCAGTTCTAGCCATTTGCCTACAATTACCGACTTGCTACAGTTATGTGGACGGTGGTACGCTGAATTACACAACGTTTGAGGTTAAGCGGATTTTGTAATTATCCGACTCGCAGATGCAGGGCAGGGCAGGAGGAGGGGCAGGGACAGGGAGGGGTATGGAGGAAACCCAGGAGCTCAGGTAAATGAAAGGGCTGATGGCTTACACCCGGCTCGGGTGTCTGACTCTTGAGCTGGATTGGATTCGGATTGGGTCTGCTTAAGTCTCCATGTCGATCGCATTAAGCTATTTGCAGCTGCAGTTGAATCTCTCGGTTGTACGTACGTAGTTGCCTAGTTACATGCTCTTTAATTGGGTTGAAGTTGATTGTAATTCGGGAAATATAACAATGGGTTTAAATATATAATGTTGGTTTGTATACTTTTGTAAAGGGTATTAAATCGAACCACTACAGCCTATAGTAACTATAGTAACGATGGGAAAATTGAATATAAAGAATGGTTTGCAAACATTAATAATACATTACTATTAAATAGATTTTTCATTGTGATTAAATCTGATTTAGAAAATTTCTATATTGCAAGGGTGTTCAAAGCCTCCGAAAATTCCAACTAAGCCATTCGTTCTGACTTTAATAATAAAACATACCTATTAAAGCCCAATTTAGAGGTTTTATAATGCTTTGCTATAAATTGAAAATAAAGAATCAAAAATAATATATATTACACCAATTTTATGGAATGAAATATGTCTATTTGAAACACTTAAAAATATATTGAATAAAGCAAACCATTATTGTCTGTATGTACATATAGTATATCTCGATATTTGTTTGGAATGATTATTGTTATGTTTATTGTCAAATTACGTATTTTTTTAAACATTGTTAGAAGGTAAAATTTAACATTATGTTCATAAGTACTTAGCTATTGAAAATAAATCAAGATACAAATAAAAAGTATCTGTGCAATAATTTGTTAAATTTTTTAGCATTTCATCAGCTATAACACTCTTTATTTAATTAACTATAATTATTATTATTGCTATAATTAATATAACATTATTCTGCCATAACTTTTCACAAGAGTATACTGAATCTGTAATACAAAATCTACATTAATTAAATAATTATGATAATTCCAAAAAGAAAACTAGAATGTATGCATACACGAAGGGGAACTTCAATTTAACGCCAGAGCTTTCGCATTTATTTAATTCTTATTCATAGATTAAACTGGGCCTATCTTATTTAGCTACATTGTAGACCCACTAACGATTCTGTATAAAAAATATCTATAATTTAATTTGAACGCACTGCAGCATGCCACACCAAACCAAACCAAACCACACGACACCACTCACGGGGCAAGTTAAGTCATTACTATGTGTGATGGCTTGCGTCATGCACACATCCCACATCCACATCCATGTCCACTTCCAGATCCACCTTAACACGGTTATGATTTCCAGAAATTACAACTACTAATTGTCATAAAAAAACATTAACCGCATTACCATTTATTAAATCAAGCAGGGAAGCGTGCCTCCCCCATATGCACACATTTCTCTCTGTTCTGTTCCCTTTTTTATATAATTTATTTGTATTTTTTTTTTAATTTTTAATTATGCCACGTAGAGTGCAGAGTGTCGATCGAAAGGGGGGGGCGGGGGGAAATGCAGCGAGTGTTCTGAATTTCCACGGAAATCTCATGTAATTATGGACAGGGGCTGAGTGCGGAATAATTTTTAATAACTAGAGGCATTTATGCGCAACATTGTTGTGTTGCCTCGGCGCCAGTCACGATAATAATGACTGCCGATCTCGGCCCCATTCCCCCAACCCAATATCCCCGGGCAGCTAATTTAACAAACAACAACAAATGCTATAGGTACGAGTATATAGTTAGATTTGACACTCCCTTTTAACGCCGGTAAGTACGTGTCTGGGTTTATCTGCTTCCTCCGGGGACTGGGCACTGGGTTCCTTTGTATGAGTTTGAATTCCATATTTTTTTATGGCTTCGTGGAAGAAGGGCGACGAAGAGCCATAAAATTTATAAACGCACACAAATTTGTGCGTAATTACAATAAAAACCCATAAAATATATCATAAAAATCCAGAAATGCCCATCGCAGGAAGCCAACGAAATTTTCTAACTAAATTTATTATTATGACACAATTTTTTTTTTATGCTCCTTACGATTATTTTTTGTCGTGTGTCATCTGTGGGTGTGTGTGTGGCAGAGACTTTGTTGGTAATTTATGGGTTGAGTTTTATTACATTTGATTTCTTTATGTGGCAATTTCGAGGAGAGCTGGCCAACAAGAAATTATAATAATAAATTTCGCCCCCATCCCAGCAAAACCCATTCTTCTATCCATCTCGAAAGGTGGGCGCGTGTAGCGCCAGATTTCCTGTTCACGATTTGGTTTTATATATATTTTTTATTGGTTTACGATGGTAGCAATTGTATGCTGCACATACAAATTAATATATTTTTGGGTGTTCCCCCATCCATATTTTATTTAATTTCGAAGAAAGAATGGGCTTTGATTTGTGGATCACTTCAAGGAAATTTGCTTATGAAACTGTTTGGGAATTTATAATAAGGGAATAAATACAAAATTAATTTGCATTTTGATCGAGATAAGTAGGGAGAATTCTATATTTGCTTGGTTTTTTTTTAATATATCTAAGGCCTCCTTATAAAATAATATATTAAATGAATTCAAAAATTTATCATTTGTAATTTGCAAAGTAATTTTAATTGTTCTAATAATACAAACATATATCTAAATATATACGATTTTATAAGTTCTCTTAATAATATAAGTCATAAATTAATCACTTGTAAATTATAAGATAGTTTTAATTGTACTTATAATGCATTTATGATTATATGATTTTATAAGTTCATTTAATTGTTGAATTAATAAATACATAGTATATACGTTTTAAAAAATTCATTAAATTAATTCATGAATTTTTATATTGCTAAGTACTTTTATTTCTACCCATACTAAATTTATATACATTAGTTTTTAATATTTATTATACTTGTATATATATATTTTACAAAGAACACAAGTTCCTTAAAATATTCTTCATGCTTTAATGAATTCAACAACATTGCTGCATTTAATCAACCGCATCGAAGGGCCTTTTCCGATGATTTTCCAACACACAATTCGATACATCAAGTCGGGCATTTGATAGTTTGAGATCAAAATAAATTGTTGACATTTTGCACGGGTGCATAGACAGACAGACAGAGCCCGTCTCAAATGTCCTTGAGTCCAGGGTTCTGAGTCCTGAGTCCTGGCCCTTGGTCCCGCCCCTGTTTGAAATAAAATACATCTGTCGCAGTTGCTGCTGCTGCTGTGGCTGCTGACAAACTGAAAACCATATGAGAACAATAATGGATTGGGTGTCCAGAGCAAATCCTAGAGATGCCGGCTACGTGCATCCTTCATCCTCCATCCTCCCTCCTCCATCCTGCATCCTTCTCCTTTACGCCCGAACTGCAAGCAAATGTGTGGGCAATAAATTATAAATTCGTTTGACTTCTGCTGCCTGCTGACTGCCGCCTGCTGAAAGCATGGAAGGAGTGTCCTCAGTGTCCTCGGTGTCCTGTGTGTCCTTTGGCCCTATCCCTTGTCGCCTGTCCAGCCGTTATCCTTGACCGCCGCCACCCTCGCATTGTAAGCGTGTCCCTGGCACCTAGCCGAGTGTGTGTGCGAGTGTGTGAGTGGGTATCTGTGTGTTTGCATGACCATAATTCACCGTGACAAGCCAAAAACCATTAGTAAAGGCAATAAAAATGACAATAGAAGTCAATTTCCATATTGTGTGTGTTCCAGTTTTCGTTACGGATTTTCCATTGCGGATGTGTTCTCTCTCGGCCAATGCAGTTTTTCTCCGGCATTTTCCGATTTTCCAGCCGCAGCCAACATTCCGAGCTCTTAATGAGCATGTTCCATAAAACTGAACGATATTCAAAGCGAACGCCCATAAATATGTCACATAAATCACCATGAAAATGGTTCAAGATATTAGGGCAATCAACCAACAAAAAAAAAAAAATTACATCCTCCCATCATCAGTGTCATCAACAAAAGGGGGGGACAGAGTCTGCAAGGGGGCGTATTGGAAAAATAAAACAATTATATAAAAGTAATTCTGGGAAAGTCCATAGAATAAGTTAAAATTCAAATTCATAAAAGATTTTAATTTTTTCAAAATTTGCTTATTGCAAATACATAAAATATAAAGATATTTAAATGAAAAGAAAAAGAAAAAATTGAATTCCAAATTCATAATAGTAATCTTTCATAATATTTATATAAATAATTGATATCCTAAATAATGGTACTTAATTTAAAATTTGAATAACACCTCTATCTTATTTAATTATAAAAGGTTAGCTTAGCATTTATTTAGTTGATATTTGTATTTATTTACATCTTAAACTATGTCATTTATTGCATGTGGCCTTTGAATTTCCAACTAAATCTATCTAGAATCAAAAACGAAGGCAGTAAATTTAAAAATATATTTATATTAATATTTCTATACCATTTTGCATGGTATTTCAAAATTTGTTTTACAGCTTTCTCCATCTAATTTAATTATAACATAATTATTTATTTGATATTTAAAATATTAATTACAATTAAACTATTCGATTTCTTGAAATATTATTATGAAATCATAAATTTCATGGTATTTCTAAATTCAAATTAGAGCTCTATCCATCTGATTTATAATTAAAATTGTTAAGATGATACTTTAATTTATTTACACTTTAAACCGATAGATTTCTAGCATGTGCCACTTGAGTTTCCAACTAAATCTCACTGTGTCAACGCTACAAATTAAAAATAAATATGCTAAGCGAAAATTCCGTTGAAAATGAAAACTGTCATATTTTGAAATATTCTGTGTCATGTTTATTTGCTGACACTTGATGTGGCACCGAGTCCCGAGTTAAGTTTTCCCCCGTAAATTGTGTTTCCGAAAGAGTTCTTCCCACCTCCTCCCGTCCAGTCCCAGTCCCGATCCCAGTCCCGATCCCAATCCCAGGCAGACACAGAAATAGCGCCAGGTCATGGACCATTTGGAAAATGAGGAGGCGGTACCAGAAACAAAGCGAAAAATAACTTTTTATGGGACTTAGGCCGTCTCCTTGGGATGTTTCCTTTATTCTTCGGAGGAGGAGGAGGCTGTGAGGAGATTTAATATTGTTTATGAGCCATCACCCAGTCAAAGCGAAAAGAATTAAAATGTGCAACCATGTGAAGGAGGTTGAACGGGCTTCAAAATGGAAATGGAAAATGGAATGGAAATGCCGCCGCCAACATAAATTATGGCATTTAGTGTGAAAAATTTGGAAATAAATTAGTCTGCATTGGTAGCGTTTTTCTGGGTTTTAGAGGGGATTATGCGATGGAAGCTGTCGAAATTATAACATAAATAAAACTTAAATTTTTGGGTTATTAATTTCTATTGCCGGGCATTGAAAGAAATGGGTGTGGGGAAAATTAGCCAAGGTGGATCTGGTGGATTCTATTAGGGGAATAAATTATTTCAGTTATGAATATTAAGGGGTGAATAACTAAACAGCATGAAATTCTGTTTTTAAGAATATTTAACACTCTTTTTATTTGCTCGAAATATTGTTTTAAATTTTTAAGAAGTATTTTTATCAAGGTAAATAAGGTCAGTCCTTAATTTGTAAATTATAAGCTAACATTTAAAATAGAAATGATTTAATATATGAAATTAGTTTCATATCTAGGAATATCGACAAACATTTTTAAAGAATTTGTATCAAGGAAAATAAGGTTAGTCCTTAATTTCAAAATTAGTGGCATAATTCAAACAATTATAATTTTACAAAATTTTTAACTTATTTCATTCTTCGAAATATTGATGAACATTTTTTATGTATTTTGATCAAGAAAAAAATTCTATCCCTTAATTTGTAAATTATTT
>JAJJHY010003979.1:5312458-5341985 GCA_021224005.1 Drosophila setifemur
ATAAAATATATAAATATATATCAAATATATGTATATATTTATAGTATGAAATATACTATAATACTCTAATCAGATACTTTAATATGTAAAATGATTTTAGAAAATCTAAAAGATAATATTTATTTAATCAAAATAACACATCCAAAATTATAAAATACTTTAAAAAATGGATTCGAAAACAATAAAGTTTTAAACGAGAATTGCTACATATACGATTGTTATCTATTTTTTCCAAATAAATCGAAACATGTTTCCTATATCAAAAACATGTTGTTAAGCTAAATACAAAATTATTTATGTAGAAAACATTATTATCTAAGAAAATGTAAGTATTTGAGCATAAATGTACATATTTTAAGTAAATAAAATCTCAACAATTTGACGAATATAATAATTTTAAATTGGTTGACAATGCTTAAGTATTTCGATCTTCCGAATAAAATGAAACATGTTTTGTAAATACACGTATCAACAACGTGGTTTTCAACTAAATAAAATATAATTAATATATAAAACATAATTATCTAGACAAAAAAATTACTATTTGGACATTTAAATATAAATGTATAACAATATGCCCTTATTATATGTAATTTTGTAGTGTTTTATGGTTCTAGATTTTTTTATTTTCGTCCGTAATGTAATGTAATGTAATGTTTGATTATTATAAATCATAAAATTGTTGGGAATGCTAAGGAATGAAACATTCTTTGTTTAAATAAGTAGCAACAACCATATTATTAACTAAAAACAAATATTCTTAATATATGAACCTTTTTTTATCTAGACAAAAATATCTATTTGGACAGGAGTAAATAAATAAATAAAAAAATTCCGAACAATATACAATGTATTAATATATAATACAATATATAAATCACAATGTATATTAACTATCCCTCAAGGTATGTAATTTTTCTAGTACTTTATGCTTATATTTTTATATTTGCGCTCCGTAATATAGACCACCGACAAAAGTTTATTGTAGTTAGTTTATTAGGAATGATAAAACTGTTGGCCATGCTAAAGTATTTCGATCCTCTGTCGGAGGCGACTCCCGACAGCTGTAAAGTAATTCGGCATGGGCGAAATCTCTCAAGTGGGTGCGAAATCGATCGTAAACAGGCTCTTTCCCACCCATTCCCACAGTTCCGAGTAGCTGGAGATCCCGGCCCCGGGCCCAGACCCGGGACCATTCCGACAAGACTGATGATCATATATGCATTGCATTTGGAGAACGGCACTTGGGTGAACGAAACGCAACCGGAAAAAAATCAAAGGCAAAACAATGATCAAAGCTGTCATTACAGATCGAGGGGCGGTCTTTGATCTTGGGCCGCAATGTGGTCCGGGGAGTGGGTCAAGGGGGTCGGGGATTGGGTTCCGTGGCCAGATTTTATGTTTTGTTTTTTATTTGATTTTCACTTTGTTCTATCAATCAGCGCCTGCTACTTTGCGACGGAGCACGGAGCACGGTTCGGATTCGGATTCGGTTCGGATTCGGGTTATAAAATGATCTTGGGAACATCGGTATGCCATCGGTGTGTTTTCCTTACTTTTCACGTAATAAAAACACATTAGCACAACAACAAGCAACACGTTAATTTCGTTTAAAAATAAAATAGACGAAATAATTGCCCCGCCTCCTCCTCCTGCCTTCTCCTCCTTCTCCTTTATCTCGTAAGTCGGAAAATCGCATTTGATGGATGACTACGGAGGAAGTCGTCGCTTCTCGCCTCTGTAGAGGATGGGGCAGAGCAAGTTGAGCAAGTTGTCGATGGTTGAGCATCAGTCGGTGTGTAATTTTGTGGGGATTTTGGGATTGCAGGCACATTAAAGCATTTTGTGGATTTCCTGGAATTTATGCGGAATTTATCGCTCTTTCAGACGGGCATTTCCATTTTTATTATTTTTTCATTGCGCTTACTTTGTGGGATTTGGATTTGGCTTTGGATTGTGATTTGTGATTGATCTTTGATTTGGTGTCGGCATTTGATTAAAGATGTAAATAGATTGTGATCCATGAGGTTGTAGGATTGTCTAGAAAATATCCCCAGCGATAAATCAAATGTGTCTTCATTAGCACAACTAACTTGAAACAAATTTCAAAATTTTAATAGATTCAAAGATACATTAGTAAGCTATTTATGAACAATTTTGGGAATTCGTTGGGTACATTTTCTTTTAATGATTAACATGGCCCGGTGTAGCATTTAAACAATTTCTATTTGTGTTCATTAACAAATCCAGTGCAAAGCCCACAGAAATGTCAACAAAGAGTCACACACGAAAGCAGCTGCAAGTATTTTCCAAAAAAAATTTTCAGAAACCACAGAAACGTTTTCCAAAGCCCTGGCCAAGAGAAATTTATGGCATTTAAAAACCCCTTTATGTGTCTTCTTCGGACGCTCTTGGGCTACAAAATTAGAAGCAGAATAACCCCAGATGAACAGAAGTTTTTCAAATAAAAATCACGTAAACTGTCGCCTTAATTTCAAACGAATCGAATCGAATATATGTTATATACCGAGGCCCAAAAGACACTCCGGGTAATTTCAACTTGGGCACGATTCTGTGCCTCTGAACCATAAATAATGGCAGTAGGGGATTCTCTATTCTCTATTCTGGGAACCCCTTTTGCGAGGGGCGAGAGAAAGGGCTATCAATTTATTTCTGATGGCAGGGCCAACATAAATCCTCTCCGCACACACAAACCACAAAGAAATCACACAATACAATTTATGTAATGCCTTCGGAGAAGCGTTTTCAAAAGTACTACGGAATCTTGGATCTGGATCTGGTTCGAGGTCCAAAGGCTACTGTAACAAATTGTGAGGGCTTCTGTTGTTAACATGGCTAATAAATCGGAATTGTCCAAACAAAGGTGTCGATGTAGAGATTTCATTCTCATCTAGTGTTAATTTCTTTCTTCTTCTATTTTTTTTAGAAATCCGAGACACGTCCCTTGCGTTCCCAGTCACCGTATCTTGTAGGTTCGGGTCCGGCCTGTCCTCCAATCTCCCCCGTATGGGGATTGGTACTGTTTGGCCAGGGCTCGAAGGGTTCCTTCTCGTGGGCCGGATTTGGTGCAACTTCGGGGTCGGCATGAGGCGCCTCCGATCGCAATCTTTCCCGGAACTCCAGATAGCGAGCACTTACTTTGGGTCTTTTTATTTCCCCATCTTGATCATTGGCTGGGGTTTCCAACTCGGTTATAACATCTTCTGACTTCATGTTTTTCTCAGTGCTGAATCGGGCCCTGCTTGAAGCTCGGCTTAAATGAAGCTTGAATTGGTAAGCTAAGGAGCGGCAAGTGCGAAGCATTTTGTAATGCAATTTTTGGTTTAACTTTATTTCGAAATTTTAGATTGTATTTATGTATATAAAACTGACATCAAAGCCTTAGATATATGATTTCTCCTACGACCAGCAGCAGTAATGGCTTCTTTTTGTGAACTATAAAGCTTAAAAAATTCCAAAATATTTTTAAAGACTAAATAAAACTACTGTCTATAACAAGCTTATTAAATTTCCTAATTTAAGTCAATAAACTCTTACCCGATTGGGTTAATAAAACTGTCGTTAGAGGCTTCGAAATATATTATCTTTATTTTTCTAATGATGCATCAATTAGCAGTTGTTAAAACAAATTCCAAAATATTCCTAAAGAATAAATTAAACTCTATATTCTTTAATTGAAGTCAAGAAGCTATTCCCCGATTGGGTTATCCCACAATTAAGTCAAGATCTGTCCGAAGGGTTAAACCAGAACGATCTCCCCAAAGCCTGTCTCATTTCGCAGTGCATTAGATCCACTCCAGCTGACAATACCAACAAGCTGTCCAAACACAATTTGACATGACTCCGGCTGACAGCGGAGATCAAATGTCTGTCTCCGTCTCCATCTCCGTCTCTGTCCCTGGGCTGGAGTATCAGAGTCTCAAAGTCTCAAAGTCTCACAGTCTCTCTCAGCTAGAAGCCGTAGCAAAGCGGTGCCTGACTGACAAGGCTGACGGAGTCTAATGACTTTCGAGCAGCTGCCTCTGAGCTCTGGGCACTGGGCTCTGCGCTGAGCTCCAGCCGAGATAAACTTCCGGAAACGAGTAGCTGTCCAAGGCAGTTAGCCGTTCAGGCTGTCAAGTGAGCGAGTGCACTCAAAAAAATAGTGTGATATATATTTAAATAAAATACTTAGATCAAAATGCAGGAAATATGGAAATTGTGTTGTCTATCGTTGAATCTATTTCTAAAATCGTTGTCTTTAGGTTAAAATATAATAAATATAATATTTAAAATATATTTGGTAATTACCTTTGTTTAAATTTTATAATAAGGTTTTATTTTTAGTTTAAAACTTAAAAAAAACACAACTCAACTTGACTTCCAACATATTTATTTTATGATTTATTATCTTAAATAAATCATATTAAAAAGTTTGATTACTATAAAAGACATTTTCGAAAAATAGTTGTACTACAAAAATAATTGGATTTATTGAATTCTACCTTTCCTATGTGAAATTCCTTTTTTTTATAGTCAAAGTAATATTTATACGACCACACTAATAATTTTATTAAAGAAACTATAATAGATTTCGCACTGGGCTTAATTTTTCCAAGTGTGCTCTCTGGGGTTTCCCAAATCGTTCCCGTTCATTAACAATTAAAAGTGGGCAGGCAGCATCTGCATCTGTATCTGCATCCGTCAGATTGGCTGGCTTGATCTGGAAGGCTTCATCTGGGATCAGAGCATGCTCCGATCGCGTCAAGCACGACATGAGTTGGATTCGCGCCCCAGACACCTCTCTGCGGTGCGACTTCAAAGCGTTTTAAATATGGCTTGTGGAGGGAATCATCGTCATCATCATCCAGAGCAGGAGCAGGAGCAGGAGCAAGAGCAGCAGCAGCATTCTTTAGATCCCCCGATCTGTCGCCTGTCACTTGCATAACGTTCTCCTCGCGAATTTGCTCTGCAATCCAAACATCCCACTCGGAAAGGAAAACATTAAAAGTCGCCGGCTCAGGAGATTTGCCTTGCCATCGCTCGCATCACCGCGTTTGGTTGGCTCCATGGACTCCATGGTTTGCCCCTGGACTTTCTCCGCCTCCCCCCACCGGAGATTCCCATTCTCTGGATTGTACTCTCCTCCGTCTCCATCTCCATCTCCAACTGTCAGCTGGCTCTGCGGGTTGTCTCCGGTCTTCGGCTGCGGTCGAATTGAAATTGCTGCTTCAACGTCGGCATGACAATAATCTCGCAAATCTGTTTAAATTAAGCGAGACAAATGTTTCTTTCTGCTTTCTGCCCCATGGACTTGCCGGGGTATATGTGGCCAAGACGACCGCCAGACAATCCCCCCTCCCATCCAAAGGACAGCTGGATGCAGCTCCATATGGTTGTGGATTTATCTTAGTTATCTGTGGAAGTTTTGCTTTATTACACATTGTTGCTAACAAGTAACGACCAATCAAGGAATGGGGGTAGACTGTTCAATATATTCTGGATGACTCGAATAAAGTATTTTCCGCAAACACAAATGGATGCATATTTAACTCTGTTTTCCTTTAATAAATTTGAAGAAAGATATAAGATAATCTCTTTTAACAAATATGCATTTAAAAAGATTTAAATTAATGAATCACTAATTGTGTACATTCTCCCAAAAAGTAAATATTTGATTGGCTCATCATCGTGTATTATAACCACAATTGAAGTGCATAAACTTTAATTAAAGCCCAACTGCAATAACTCACCAAAACACAGGCATGAAAGTATTTTCCTCAATAATTAAATCGTATAACAAATACGCGCAATCAAATTCAAGAATTATGGGTGCCTGTTGCTGTCTTTGATCAGCCGTCAAGTGGTTTGATCGATTTCCCCCAATAATAAAAATCCACCGACAACTTGTCTATAATCAAAATCCCTCTGGGAACGGGGCCTCAGCTACCGCAACTGAGTTTTTTTTTTTAATTCTTTTCTTGTTTTTTGTGTTTTCGTGGCAGACATCCATCCATCAATCACAATGAAAAGTTTTTCCCGCACCGACTGATCTGGCACGCCAGATCTGGCTGCGCCCACCCATAAATTTGTTTGATCCTGCCTGGCCGGATTTTACGGAAGAATCGAACATTTTCACACAGTAATAAAAATCTCAAACATGTTTGTAAAGTTGTTAGTGCTTCTGCCTCTGCAATTGTAGGCGGGAGCCGAACATATAAATTAACATTTTGACTGCCAACTGGCGCGGCAAAGGATCAAAGACACACTGTGCCGTCATCGTTGCGTTGATCATCGTCATCATCAGGGGCCGTGGCAGTGGCAGGGGCAGGGGCAGGGGCAACATTCGAGAGGAGCAGCCACAGATACAGATACAGCAACAGCAACAGCATCTCGAACATCATTCCACGTTTACGATCCATCAACACGAGCCATCAAATTGTATACAAACAAACGCAGCAAAGATCAAAAGCCACGTACCTCAGCACAGTATCTGTATCTGTAAATGTATCTGTGCCGATGGCTGCCTCGTTTCTATCTCCATTCCCATTCCGTCTTTTTCCAGTGTGTTCCCCAAATTCATTAAAAATCTGCCGGTTGGCCTCTCCAACCTGCTGCAATTGGTGAAAGAGCCGCTTCTCCCATTCCCAACGATCTCATATTCATTCTGAGGATCGCCTAATTATGTGCGCCGACAATAATTCTCGATTCACATGATTATGAGTGCGGGAGAAATACGATTTCTCTATTATCGCGTGGCATTTAGTCATAATGATCATAACAGCCGATGCATCTATATATTCTGATTTAATGAAAACCTTTTTAATTTCAGAATGGATTAGCATAAATCTAACTATCACAACGGAAAAGACAAATATGCAATGTCTTAACCAGTAGATAGATTTCAATATGACGGTGTTATTTTATTTAAAATTAAAATATGCGCTTCCAATAATACACAAAAAAAGATAAATGCATAAGTTCATAAAGAACCTCGAGTTAGTTTAAAGCCCGCTGTGAAAATTTAAGTCCCAACCCGAAACTGAAAGGCGAATAGTGAGTGTCATAACACCATTAGCCATATCAAATGTCACAGGATCGTCAGAAAGCTGTAAATTTATATGTTGCCATTTCCGGCACATCCGAGAATTTCCAGATTTAATGCCGGCGAGCGGCATGTCAAATTCAATTTTACCCCTAAGAGCCGAGACAACGGTGTGAGCCCATCCCAACCCAATCACCCCCAGTTACCAAGAGCAGAAGGTCTACTCTAGTCTGTTATGCTTTGGTCTGCTCCGGTCTGGCCTGGTCATGGCAGGCGGCAAAGAGCCAGGGAGCGACCCCAATAAAGTGCAATTAGCCAGATTTATGATTATCCCCTGTTATGCACAAATAATTTTTAGGCAATTTTATATACGCTCGGCGACCGTAGAGCACGTACGCCCAAGTCCCCGGAACGAGAATTTATAACACCAAACGTAAACAACAAAGAAGACAAATCGCTTTATTCACGGCCGCCGCAAAACCCATCCCCCTTCGACACACCCCTTCGGCCATTCTCCGGGGGCTGTGAATTACGGAGGATGTGTGTATGGGATGTGTCATGTGTCGGGACATATCGGGGCGGGAGTGACGGTAGTGGCGGACCCTTGGGCCCTTGTCCTCAACCCGAGTCGAATAAAATCAAATTGAAATCTGCTCGAAATTTGATACTACTGCCGGTTTGATGTGCGGCCAATCCAGAAGTTTGGCTTTATTATTGCTTTGGTTTAGCCATCAGATATCATCCTTTTCAGGTATTCATAACGAAGGTTCGGACTTGGTTTTTTTGTAGACCCTATGAAAGGGTATATTAAGTTTGTGCAAATTTATGTAACAGTGAATGGACACAATGTCATGTCCATCTCTTCGTCCGCCCATCTGTCCGTCTGGATGATCAAAAAGATCTCCGAAACTGTAAGAGCTAGATAAACTATTTAACTAATGCAGGCTCTCCTAATTCTAATAAAGATCAATGTTATTTTTTTCAGTGCCATGCATATCGCCCCTTTAATTAGTTTTTATTGTTTTAAATTCACAATTTTCAAGCTAAAGTCTTGTAATTTATCAAAGTTGGTACAGGGTATTTAACAGTCTGAAAACTTGTATGAATGTTCTTACTTTGTTTTCATACAAAATGTTATAAATAGAACTTAGATGGGATGGAAATTATAAAAAAACATGATATTCCTGTGATTTATTAAGCTATGGAGTGATTCTACCTTCAAGTGAAATAAAACAAATATTTGGAAATAAATTCGGTGAAATAGTTAAATAACATCACAGACAAAATTATACATAAATTCAAGGATTATTTTAAGCAACATCATTATAACAAGCATGATAATCGTATGAAATACTAAGATATTAAAAGATTGTAAGAAAATGTATTTATTTGGAAGTAAATTCGCTTAATAAGATAAATAACATTGCAAACCAGTTAGATATAAATTCAAGGGTTATATTAAGTTTTTCTTTTTAATGTTTGTTCATATGTAATTGTATATTTAAGTATTCCTAGCCAAATGAATATTACAAGCATGATATTCCTATAAAACATTAAGCTATGAAGATATTTTACCTTATTTCGAAATACAATTTCTTTTAAAAAGATAACTTAAATCATACACCAATTAGGCATAAATTCATGGATTACTTTAAGTTTTCTTTCTTAATGTTTGTTCATATGTAAATAGGCTTAAGTATTTCTAGCATTATTATACCACTTTCCATCGTGTACATACTTGGTAACTCCTGTGTTAAGCCCCTGAAGCACTTTACCAGCCCAATCGAAAAGTTGGCCCTTTTTGCTGTTGTTCGGTTTCCGGGTGATGATAAGTACTTTGGCTCAGTTGTTTTTGTTTGTACATGTTATTAATTTCGCGTAAAAAGGGGCCAGTATTTTTTTCGCCCTCTCAACGCACAACGCTCAACGGAAAAAGGCACCCCGAGAGCTGTCAATGTCACTGGGGTGGATAGATGGATGGATGGATGAAGGAATAAACGGACCAAGGATGGGATGGGGTTGGATCGGATGAGCTGGTAACAGAGCCAAAGGGGCAAATGTTAGCGGGCGTGTGCTGTCAAATTTGACAAATGTTGACAAATGGTTGGAAAATAATATTTCGTGAGCAAAAGGAGCACTGCTCCTGCTCCTGCCCTGCTCCTGCTCCTCCCTCCTGGAGTATTAATATTATTTGCCTTCATTAGTGGGCATGTAACCCGAGGCGTCGCCATCCGAATTGACAACCATTTGCACTTGTTGTGGGCCGTTGTTATTTTTTTTTGTGTATTTTAGCATAGGCCAGGCTCGTCGCTCATTGTCGTCCTGTCAAATCAATCATTGTCTGTCTATCGCCTGGTCCTTGCCCGGATCACTGGCTCTATGGTTTCCATGCTCTTGCATGGTTTTTGCACTCTTGGATTTCTGCGTGCCTTTGTTATTGACGCAAAGCCAGGCCATAATTTTTCATTGCACTGCACACACACATGACATTAATTTTGTTGACAGTTTTCTTTTATTTCCAACTGCCTTTGTACTTATTCTTTTCCCTTCTGCCTGTCAGCACGCATTTACATGTGTCAGACGAGGTTTCCCCGAGGCGGCAGGGTTGGGAATATTTTGGCCAGGTTTTGTCCAGGTTTTCGTCCGGGGAGGGCATATTCCATGTTAAGTGAGTGAATTTTGTGGTTTCATGCGTTTTTGCCTATTGTTCACAGAGGCTTTTCTGGCCTAATTGAAGTTGTCATTCGACAGCCTCACAAATCATTTCACCTCAAAGCATGTGCACAAAAATGAATTTATAAATTAAAAGTATGGAAATTGTTTAAACTATCAGAGCAAGCAGAATATTATTTGCCCTTGTACAAAGTCGATTGAAATACCTAAAAGTTGTGAAAATTTTATGTCTCAACCAATTACTTATATACATAAATTTCGATTTATATTGATCTAAAAAGTATCAACATAAAAGTAAATTCAACCAGTAAGCTAAATAAATAATCAGTTTAGTCATTTAAAAAAATTAATTTAAGTATTAATTTCTTTATCAAAAGCAACTCAAATTTATGAATAAAAAGTATTAAAATAGTTACAACTATCCGAGCAAATCAGATATTATTTTTCACTTGATACAAAATCGATATAAATATCAAATTGTTGTACAAATTTTATCTCTCAACCAATTGCAGAATTTCTGATTTAAATATGAGTCTAAACAAATTTTCAATAAATTGAGACATAAACGTAAATTCAACCATTAAGCTAAATAAATAGTCAGTTAAATTTCCTTACGATACAAAATCGATTTGAATAAAACATTTTAGTTAGAATTTAATCTCTCTACAAATTACTAAAATTCTGATTCAAATAAACAATATTTGAAAAAAAGAAAAGAATATAAAAAAATTCACTTGCAATAGTAAATTTTAATTTTAGTCATTTTAAAATTAAATCAAACCAAAAAGAATTTATAATATATTTTTTTTCATAATTTTTGTGACCACATTTTAGTGACTTAAGATTTACGATCCCCTGTTTTTATACTACCACCTGCTCCAACTTATCGCAGTTGTTCCGCATTAATTATCGGACTGATTTGGGGCAGTTTTATTTCAAGATCGTTACAAGCTCGGAAAGCATCTCAAGTTCCATGACAGACACCTACCCATCTAGATACAAGAGAAACAACTCACTGGAATGACATGGCATCCGGACAGGCGACATGCATAATTTACAAGATTAACGATACAAAAATTGATTTCAATGTCATTAAAAATGCCGAAAATAATCTCAGTTTCCGACATAAAAAAAAGAAGTTTAAAGGTTTTATTGGGCGGAGCTGTTATTTATGATCGGGGTGTGTGTGGAAATGGGACACCATTTAAGTAATTTAAATTTTATAGAGAGATAATTTAACGACCTTTCGACATCAGGTACTTATGGGAATTCATGGCTAGTGCCCTACAGGGTTTCACCTTGATGACTCCACGACACAACTTTTAGTGGCCACTCATTTGGCTTTCCTTTTATTTTTTTAATGGTTATATTTTCTTTTTTTTTTTTTTTTGTCTCAGCAGTCTAATTTTTACGACCCGTCTTCCGTAATTGTCACATTCCGTCAGCTACCAGAATTTATTTCGGTTTCCAACAGCCACTCAACTTTCGGTTCGTTTCCCTTTTACGACAATTTTAGTGCAATCTTGTGGATATAAAATGTATTCGTTATGGCCAACCCCCCGGGACTGGAGATGGAAGCCAGAAAGCAGTTTCTCCCCCTGCTCCTCCTCTTCCGCTTGTATCTGCCGGATTGCTTTGATTTTCTATCCGACTCACAGAGTGTGTGTCAAAGTTTATATTTTTATTTGTTTCGACAGTAAACTTGATGTGTTTATGACACATCTTGACAGTAAGTAGCTGCCGTTGCTGTTGCTGTTGCTACTTGGCTACTGTCACTCACTTGACCTTTTTTCATTCATTTTCATTCTTGTTTTTTTATTTTTTTATTGGACTCGTCGTTGTACATCTCAGGCTAAGCGCCCACTTAGGCTCTGATCTCTGGCGATGGACAGGAGGGGGCAGGGGGGCAAAGGAGGCCAACTGAATGGCCACAAACATATAACAAGTTTGATAGATTGGTAGTGGAATTGAAAGGCAGTCAATGGGATTGTACAAGGTAGCAGCCAAGCAGCATGAGTAGCACGAGGAACAAAGACATGGTTGAGTATTTATATTGTATTTCTGTATAGATATTTTATTGGTATTATTTGGTTAAGTAGTTGTAACGGAAGAAGTTTATATTAAATAATAAAAAACAGGAATTTTAGAATAAAAATTAAATAATTAAATTAACAAGGTATCCAAGGAACAAAGACAGAAATTCACGGTTGAGTTTATATTGTGTTTTATTTGTATTATTAGTTTAAGTAGTTAACATACCTAAGTTGTAAAGAAAAAACTTTAAATTAAAATTAGAATAAATATTTACTTATAATGTAATGTCAATTTAAAGAATGACAAATGCTTTGCATCACATTCTTAAATAACGAAAAATTGTATCGGAAAAATAGCTGGGAAAACGAAAACCGCAAAATTGAAAATACATCAAAAGTTGTCTCCTCAAAAAGTACATCAAACAAAAATAAATAGCCAAAGCAACAAAAAAAAAGAATACGATTTTTATGACCGACTACTTAAATACTTTATAGTTATTTGTTAAAAGAAAAATTGTTAGTCTAATTACAACATCGTTCAAACAAAAACTATACCAAATTCGGCTACAACATTAAAAGATACCTTTTTTTAAGTTGTTCACTTGAATTATAATACCCTTTGAAAGTGTATGACAAGGAACAAATCGGAAAGTAATGAAACGAACAACATATTTAATTCTTATTATTGAAAGGAAATATATTAATATTTAAGAATTTCAACATCTTTCAAACTAAAATTAAACAACATTTGGTTAAAAAATTTACAGATACTTTTTTTAAGTTGTTCATCTGAATTATAGTACCCTTTGAAAGTGTATAAGGAACAAAACGGAACGGAATGGAACGAACAACATATTCAATAACGAGACATGTCAAAAAGCCATCATAAACAGATGACATTTCCCATATTGAGTGGCGAAAGTAAAATTTAATAATAATACGACATCGACAACGGCCAAGTCAAAGTTGTTGTTCGGGTTGTTGTTCGTGTTGTTGTTCGTGTTGTTGTTGTTGTTGGTGGTGGTTGTATGGGACGTTTTGTGGTAAGAGGAAAGCGGGGGTTGGGTGAATGTGTGACAGGGCGGGGGAGGAAGGGAAGCACGGAGATTTCTACAAGGCGGCAACACGTCAACAACGAAAATTGACACGCCGACATAAACACTCGCACACGATGTCGTGGCCCCAGGTTCTGGATGAGGCGCCTCCTCCTCCTCCTCTCCGCTCCTCCTCCCTGTCCTCCCCCCTCTCCCCGTCTCTTGGGGCGCCCCCTGCTGCGCGGAATGTATAGCAAAAATGTCAATATGTTGTTCGGGCCTGTCAGGCCTGTCATGTCAGCCAGCAGCACCACCGAATCGTATCTCAGTTTCACAGCACAGTGAAAGCTCTACAAAAAGAACAGTCAATGTAATTTGTAAAAAAATAATACAGAATAAAGATACTACAAAAATATATAATTATCTTTTCATTTTATTTAGCTGATAATCAAGTTAAACACTCAAAATAATTTTCACAAAATATATATATTACAAAATTATTTAAGTCGTATCTTAAATTAAGTTAACGATGTATTATTTTAAAACTGAACCAGCTGTGTATATACCTATTTTGCAAATACATATATTTATTTAAAGATAAGGCTGTGCAATTCTTATAATTGTTATTGATCTTTCAATTAAATATTTACATATGCATGTATTTACAGCTGTTAACATAATAATAGAACAAAATAATGACAATGAACAATGAATTATTTAATCCACGCTGTCTCTAAATGAACACTTCTAATAAAAAAACAAAACACTACTGTTATAACATAATTATAAATTTTCAAGGCATCCGTATAACATGAAGTCGCGGTCTTTTGTATTTAATTTCTTCATTTATTATTTTATTTGTTAAACAAAAATATTTGCATAGCAATAAAATTTTATAAACAATGTTGTTTTTTTGCATATTATTAATTTTAAAACAGCTTAACCTTTTTTTTACTTATGTACAACAAAGTCTTATATTTAAATAAATACATATATTCGTATATTATATTTAGGTGTAATTGTACTATATTCCTTTTTGCATAAGATACATAATAATAAAGTATTTCAAGAAGCTAGCACTTGTATATTAGAAAAATACTAATTAAGAATCAAAATTCCAAAAAATAAAGCTATTTATTTATTTTAAATATTTTATATTAGCATAACGATGCGAATCTGTAAGTATCTTTCGTATTTATCCACTTTCCACTGTAGTCGCTCCCCATTTCCTTGCCACTGCCGCTTGCATGAATGTTTGTGGCACATAATTGAAAGCTAGCTAAATTAATTTCAATGCAAAAGGCGCCAACCTCGAACCGGTTCGTTCCCCTCACTCGCCCCCCCCCCTTCCACCTTGCCCCCTCTTACCACCACCTCTCCTTCACCCGCCCCACGTTACCCATCCGCCATGGTGGCAACAACTGACTTTTCACACATGACTGGCTGCCTGACTGACTGAATGACTTTGACTGGCAGCTCGTTAACCGAGTCTTCCACTTAGTTAACCGATAGTTAGCGTGGGCTAGTAGTGCTTACTTACCATTTTCCGTTCGCTTTCGTGTAATTTGCATGTGCCGGAGTGACCCCAGGTCAGCTGGTTTGCGACCTCTATTAATTATAACTGATTCGCACTACAATTCGAATTAAACACAATTTACAAATATTTACGTTTAAGGAAAAATTATATATAAATAGTATATGAGAAAATAGTATTACAAGGAACTTTAGACACAAAAATTAACAATTATTTAAAACAAGAACAGCAGACTAGTTTTGGGGATATATAAAATATATTTAATATTATACGGTTAAATCATTTTCCAACGCTGTATAATGAAAGATTTATTTTAATGCTCATGCAAAATTAATGAATTGTTTTAAGAAATAATGTTGTTATTGCACTTAATCGTTCCCTAATTTTGATCGTTATGAAGTTATTAATGAATTAACATACGAAATTTCAGATGTGAGCTTTATAATAGGAGTATAAATCGAATTGTTCAATAATGCAAGAAAAAGTATGTTTATAATATAAAATTGCATCAACCCATTTTTTTTATGAAGAAAATAAAAACAAACGACGTCGATAAATAATAATTATTATGAAATTATATCCAAAATGCTTTGTATATATACAATAATATGAGTGACTGAGATAATTCAATAATAAAACTTAAGATTAACTAGTTTAATGCTATATAAGTATGTTTAATGGGTCATATTTTCTATCTGGAACCTTCTTTCTTTTGAACAAACATTAAGGTTTTATAAATGGAATCGGTTGAATGTATGACCAATATTAAATTGATGTTTAATAATAAAATAAAAAAATAATACAATTATATTTTGGAATATCCGACAAATTTTATGACACGAAAGAATCTACAAAAAAATTAAAATGCGATACCAAATCCTCGACCAGAGCATCGAAATAATCCAATTAAAAGAAAAACAAAATAATCTACTCCATCAACAGTCTTCAAAGAGCTTATGTGAGCTTGATAATTAAATAAAACAAGCTTTAAACAGGTATAAAAGAATTGTTTAAAATTAATTTTATCAACCGGGATAGAGTTATCAAGAGGCTGAAAGATTACATTGAGATTTTAAAGTTAAATATATCCAAGGAATGCTTTGACTATAAGTTGCTAAGAAAATCAAAACGAAATAACCCATTCGAAAAATTCCCAGAATATTTGTGAATTATTCGGGTATTGGAATAATTGAGCGTATGTCCCTTTGAAGTTCTTAGTGACTCAATAACTGAGGGATCCGGTTGGATAGTTATTCACATAAAAAGGGATTCTGAAATTTCCAATGACTATTTGTGCATTTAATTAAAAAAATTCCATTGTTCCAAAATTAAATTGTACTTAGAAATTGTATAAAGTAACTTCTTCTATATACGAGAAGTACACACAATATAAACAAGAAAGAGAGGCTAGCTTCGGTACCCGAAGCTTAGAATACCCTTGCAGACCAGTTGCCTTTAAACTGTGCGATCAATTTTATGGCAGCTATAGGATATAGTGATCCGATCTTTTGTTTTTAAATTTTTAAAAAGGCTTTAATGCCTATGAAAACTGTTTTTCTCAAGAATGAATTAATTGTCTTAAAAAACACCAGAGTTATGCTCAATGGCCCATTTTTTCCTATCGTTCCTATGGCAGCTATAGGATATAGTAGTTCGATTTTGATGAAACTTTCAGGATATGTTGAAATAACTATTAAATAGAGTTTACCAAGAAATAAACAATATATATTTAAAAATGGCGAATTTATGACACTTTTTCCTAATCGTTCCTATGGCAGCTATGTGATGTATTGTTCCGATTCCGGCCGTTCCGACTTATATACTAACTGCAACAGATTGAAGGGTCGGTGCAAAGTTTCAGCCTGATAGCTTTAAAACTGAGGGACTAGTTTACATAGCAACCGACAGACGGACAGACAGACGGACAGACGGACAGACGGACATGGCTAGATCGACTCGGCTGGTGATGCTGATCAAGAATATATATACTTTATAGGGTCGGAAATGTCTCCTTCACTGCGTTGCAAACTTCTGGTCAAAATTATAATACCCTCTGCAAGGGTATAAAAAGAATTTAATTTGATTTGTTTAACTCTACCCCTCAAACAGAGGAGTCAATATTTTCTATAAAAAAATCCTTTGTGCAATTATTGAAATAAGAATGAAGGATCAAATTTTCCAAACTGCATTCTTTCACATATCGTTTTTAATGATCTGGACATACGGAGTAATTGTTTCTATTCAAGTGAGCGGAAGTGATTTTCCATTGTCATTCCGTTTCAAGGAATCGGAAATGTGCCCACCCCCGGATCTATGAGATACAAAAAACCTAGGTAGCTAAGCTGGGAACCATCCCGTACCCTACTTCGTGGTCATTTAACGCTCTGTCATAATTCGTTTCCTGTTTATTCAACTACTTAAGTGTGACAGCGACTTTTGTGTCAACTAATAAACCCAAAAAATAAAGAGAGACAAACGAAGAACCAAAGACTCCGCGCAAAATGAAATAAAAACGAGTCAGCAGAATTTACGACCATCCTCAAAACGTGACCCGCTCCCAGGGGGTTGACCAATGTCGAAGGTTCCTCCGTTCCCTGGACGGGATGGGATAGGATGAGAAGTCCACAGACGAGTGCGTCCTTATGTGTATCAGTGCCTTTAGTGTGCGGTACGTGTGAATGGCCTTAACGAGAGAGAATGTCTCCTGCCGACGGTCGTAAAAAACAAAAGGCTCATCCCCTAACCCCCCTTGCTGCGCCCCTGGCATCGTAAAAACTAACCACCCATGGCTGGGGCCCCAACGCTTCTGCTAAATGTTCGATAATTTTTGGCCGCAATTGCAGTTTTATGACATTTCATGGATCATATGTGACTCGGCCCATAAATTGTTGCCAGCTTTCTCCGCAGCGGTTATCTCTCATATTATGTCCCGATGTCCTTATGTCCTTTTGGTCATAAACTCCCCGAAAGTCTGCAGCCAAGCCAAACCAGCTGTCGTCGACTGTCCTTAATAACTATTTCTATTACACTTGGCACTCGCAGCACGCAGAGGCGGAGGCGGAGGGGGAGGGATAGTAAGGTTGTAAGAAGGGGGGCTGGGCAGAAGCTGGCAACATTTTCCACTTATCTATGTAATGTTTAAGGCGTCGATCCCTGGGGTTAACACATTCCAAGTGGAGGCAATATTCAGTTTGCGGCATAAAGATTTCAGATTTCATAAAATGTCCAAAGTTAGCATCAACCAAGAAACATTTATGCCTTACTTGCAAAAACCTATAAAAGATAAAGTTTATTCTTAAAGTTTCTTAAAATACATTAAACAGACCATTTGAAAAGGGTTAAATTATTGAATGTCTCTTTTATTTATTGATAACTTATGTTTTATGGTACGATTTAAAATATTTGTTTTATGATTTGTATTACTTTATTAACATTTCCAAACGAATATGCGGGTAACTTCAAGAAAAATATGTGCAAAAATGTTAATATGTACAAATTCATTAAAAAAAGTACATTTTATTTATTTATATTCAAGAAATTCTATTTCAGAAACTAGTGAAGATTTAGACATGAAATATCTTACCTATGAAACTCACAAAAGTTAAATCTTACATTTTTCTTAAAATGTATTTACAGACCATTCAAAATGGATTATAATATTGCCTGTATCTTTTATATGTTTTAATGGTAAGATAGAAATTTATGTTTTATATTACTTTATTAACATTTCCCAATCAACAGAAAAATGTGTGTGAAAAAGTTAAACAAAAACTTCAAACTAAGTTTCCATTCAAAATACACATTTTATTTATTCCTCTTCAAGTCAAACTCATTCCAGCAATTAGCAAACATCTGTGAAGTTATGGGTGAATTCATATACCAAGGATATAAACAACTCATCTGAAGCGATCGGCAGTTAGAACTGGCGCTCATAATTCTCAACTAATTTAAAATAATTTATAACGGGCGTTTGTCCCATAAATCACGCCGACTATAATCCTTTTGAACAGGGGCGCTCGCACAAAAGGAGCTCGACTCGATGTCACTTGAGGATTTATATCTTCCTTTTTGTATCTCTCAGCTGAGCCAGCGTAACATCGAACAGGAGCCCCAAGCCTCAATTCTCAATCCCCAAGCCCCTGCTCCGACTCTAAATCGAGCTCGGAGTCGTCGGTGTCGAAGTCAAAGCCGAAGGCGGCCTCCTTTGATGTGCAAACATTATTAAAAAGCCAATAAAACATTTAAAAACAGCTTGAAATTTTTCATTGTTGAGTTGCTCCCCTCGCTTTCCGTTTTTTTTTCCCATTTCATTTCGCTTTTGGAAATTGAAAAAAAAATACGAGAAGGGGCACGGAATGAACCTCAAAGATTCGAAGACTTATTAATGCGACAAGAACGATGCCACAGAGCAGCAGCATCGAAGACAATTTAATATCTTTTGAATCCCTTTGAGCTTATTCCGAATGCCCAGGCTTCTCCCGAGAACAGTAGCCCACGAAAATGTCAACAATCAGGGAACAATCACATTTGGCCCGCTGTCAATGTGACAGCTACCAATATTTATTTTAAATCATCAGTTCTCAAGTAGAGCCACTGAAAAAATCATTCATTTTATCTCAATTTTTACATCAACATTTTTTTCAATATTCTAGTTTAAAACGATTAAAAATGTATCTTCTAGTACTTACTTCAACATTTGTTTTTCCAATAATTACATATTTTTTATTGGTTTTAACATTTTGGGGACATTTAGCCAAATACTTATATTGGGAATATCAAAAAGAAATTAAATTTTAATTAAAGAGAGTGTCACAAAATAATTTTTGAGGTAAATTTATAAAATTGTAACTCAAAATATATCTTCCTTCGAAATTTGTTTGGGTATCTAGTTTTAACATTTTTGGGGATGTGCATGTAAACTTGCAATAATAAATAATTTCGGAATATTCAGAATTTAAAAGTATTATAGAACTCTCTGTCATACCTCTTATTATTCGCATTTTTTTCTGAGTGTGTTTTTTGCGGGGTTTACCTGATTGGTTGGTCGCTTGTTCGGCGTTTATTTAGGCAGCTACTGTATTTGTTTTTTGGCTTCCAATTTCGTTTGAATCTCCTGCTCAAGTCAGTCAGACAGTCAGTCAAAATGAAATACAAATATCTTTGACAGCTTCTGTGTGTGGATCGTGACAGGGACAGGGGCGGGGGCAGTGGCAGAGGCAGTGGCAGGGGGTGAGGTCTTCGAATTGAGGAAGAGCTGAGCCACACCGACTTTGAAGTCCGCCTGACTTGATCTGAGCTCCGACGAGTTGAGTTGAGTTGAGTTGACTTGGCCATCATTCGATTCATTTCGTCTTCTTTACTTTTCAGTTTTTGCTTTTGTCATGTCATGTCTCGGAACTCGGCTTGAATCTCGGCTCAGAGCGAGTCATTTCCTTTTTGGTTATTTTAGACGCGATGTGTGACACACATTCCTTCTGCATAATACGGCAATACTTCAAAGGACTCTCTTTTGGCCCGTTTCGTGCGTTTCGTGCGGCTTTGGTTCAAACGAAATGGGCCCAAAAGAGAACAGTCACCAAAGAAGAAATGTCCTAAGTCCTTTTGGCAATTCACAATTTGAAACAATGATTGCACTGGCCTTGGGGCGTTTTGCCGATCTTCTCGGAATCAAATGGTCTCCTCAAAACAATATTTATTGTCCCCTGCCTAATGATCTTTTTTTTTCAGCTGCATAAACAAAAAGTTACAACTGAGAGCAGTTTATATTCCAATAAATTAAATGTTTATCAATTAAGCCCTGAATTTATTCCGCCCATGACTCAATCGGGCCAACACACCTTAGGATCTTCGCCACCTCAACTTTCCACTCCCTTACCAAAATATATATATATAAGCAATCAAATATCACTCATACGCCGCATGAATAATTCATTCCAATCAAAAAAATCAAAACCGAAGCGAAAGAAACAACATTGAAAATGCAAATATGCCCAAAAAATTATACAATTACAAAATATTAAAACCGACTAATGGTTAATAATTTCCAACGCGTATAAACCAAAAAACAAAGCCAGCTCTTATTTGTAGTTTATATGCAAAATATAAACAAAAGTTCGAAAGTAACCAACAAAAAAAAGCAACGCATGAGGAAAGGTAAATGGTGCCGACAAAAAGACCGCTGTCCGATCATTTCATATATCAAAAGACCATAAAAACGAAACGGCCTCGTTAATGAAATGGTTTTGGGATATAGTATAGACATGCTGATACCCTCTGTAATGTGTTTAAGTGGTTTTCCTATAGAGAATCTATATCCCCAACCGGTTTTCGAGGGCATCCCATTTGAGCTGGAACGGAACGAGACCCCCATAAAGAGTGGCAACGTTTTCATAGTGTTTTAAATAGTTTACGATTATTGCCGGGGATCCCGAAACTAATGCCAATGGTCTGTGATTAGTAAACTCTTTGCCACCTTTGAACTCCACCGACTCCACCGACTCCGGGTCGAGGTTTCCTCCGATGCATTTTTAATTAGGGTACACACCGACAGAAGTCCGAAGTGTTGATAATCATTGAATTTATCACCTGTGAACCGAGCCTCGTTACCCACCAATCAATTAAATCTTTCAAGTGAAAACTCGTTTTGTGTGGAAAACTGGAACTTAAACCGAGACTAAAAGATACATTTCGACAGCCACCGCATCATCATCATCCCCATCTATATGTTGTATATAGCTATAGTCAACGTTTTGCGACGAGCTGCCATTTCATGTCACGTCAATCACATCACTTCCACGTCACCGGCTCCTGCACCAGCCCAAAATTGGTGGTAGTTATGGATTGGTAAGAGGTAAGTGGTAAGAGGCAATGGGTAATGGGTAAGAGTGTGTTTATCTCGAGGATTTCACTAATTGGAGTTCCACTTGAGGAGTCGAAGTCTATGACGGTCCAAGCACGTGAATGAGAGCTCTTATATTTAGTTTCAAAGTATTAAGGACCGTTTTTTAATGTACATAAAAAATAAAATAAATTTAAAAAAATCACCAGCAACTACATTAAATAATTTACTATAACAAATAACATCAACTGCATTACAACCTTTAGTTCAATCAACAAATCGAATGTCTTTAAAAAAATATTAAAGTTGATTCCAGATATCTGGTGACTTTTGAAAAAGTGGAAATAAAATTATATATAATTATTATTATTCCACTTGAGGAGTCGAAGTCTCTGACAGACAAACTACACAAACTATATATATATACGGGCAAATTTAAAAAATAAAAGAAAGTAGAAAATCGCTAAAAACTAATTCTAGTTCTCTCGCACTCCTTAAAAAATTTTTAAGCAGATTCCAGATATGTAGGTACAATATTAAAAAAATAAATTTAAATTCATTTTGGTTATATTATTTTTGTAAGTTTAAGAAAAATCATATGCATCTATACAAAAATAGGCATGTTAAATAGATACAAAAAAGGCAATTAAAAAAAATAAATAAATAAAACAAATCAAATAATTGTCCCATGAATATAAATTCAACTCAATTGCAAACTTTAAATTCACGTAATGTGGTTTCTTTGAAAATATATGAACTCAAAATGTTTTTGATTTTATTTTTCAGTTAAATAAAATTATATTAAAATATCATATATAAAAGAAATTAGAAAAATCACCAACTGGTTCACAAGCCCATCTTAAATTCCATCATCAAATCGAAAATCGTTAGAAAAACACACAGGCTATAAGAATATGGGTTAAAATTCTAATTAGTTTTATTTTTTGGCTTAAAGAAATATTATATGCTTAAGAAAAAAAGAAGAAAGCACCTCTCTCAGATGACTACCAAATGAAAATGACCCCAACTCCCATGGCAAATCGAATGCCTTTGAACACAAATTTTGAAGTTGATTCCAGTGGTTACTTTGATGAAAAAAAAAGATGTCTGAAAAGCAGTGTTGTACAATTAAATCGTTTTAGCAATGCCATACAGAGAAAGAAAAAGAAAGGGAGTATAGAGTAGAGAGCATTTTTGCTTTTAAGCAATTTCCGCACTCACACACACACTTAACGACACTCGAGAAGGGCTCAAAATGGGATTTTCTATACATTTTCCGCCGGTTGCCAGCAACAAATGCAATCAAAAATCTGCAAGTGCCTGCCTGCAGCCCTCGAGTTAATGATATACACTCACTTCAAAAGGAGTGTAAGTTGGGGGAGGGGGATGCCCCGAAGGGGTTGCGGCATTATCTGGGCACTAAAGAGAGGGTTCGCCATACTTGGTTTGAGGCAACATTGTGTCAAGTTTAAAAATTGCAAAGAAAGCAAAGCCATTGAGCAGGGCCCATTCAGAGAAGGCAGTGAAGAACCCGATTTGGGTTGCGCACCCCTTGACGCTCCTGACGGATAATGCAAACACTCCCGATTGGGGGTAGGAACGTACGTATCCGGAATATGACGGCACTCGAGAGCTGGGTTTCCAATGACTGACAACAACCTTTCTTCTCCGCTGAATCGCAACTGTGAAAACAATTAAACTCTAGACAGGAAAATATTTGCCCACTCCGGATCTCTATAGTGATGTAATAAATCCTTTAACAATGCCGTAATGCCTGAGTTGACTGACTGAGCCGCTGGTCCGTACCCTCGGAATCACTTCAAGTGCCATCCAATAGATACGATTCGCATCAACCCTTGCCAAGGACTCGATGATGATATCCTCACTTATCCGATCAAATCTGTTGCCCATTAAATGTGTATTAACCAGGGGGACTGCGTCCGTCCGTCCATCCATGTGAGAAGTTCCCATGATCGGCCTAAAAATGTCACTTCCGAGTTGATCTCTGAACTTCCTAGAAGTCGCCTGCCTTGACTTGGATTTGCCCAGAATCAATAAATTATAGAGAGAAACCTTGAGCGTTTGTCAACAAGAAGGTAGCCAAGCCAAGTCCACCAGCGGGGTTCCAATGAAGCCAAAGACCAGACCAAAGACCGAAGAAAAAGGAGGGACAACTTCAAAGGACCAACTGCCGAACCGAGTCCGGGTTCCCAATCCATTGATGTGCACATTTCCACACTCTCGGCGACATTGGCCACTGGGACAACAGAAATGTGCAAATATTTTCACTCGCCCAAATTTCTTCATAATTTCTGCGGCACTTTTTTCCTTGATTTCTTGATTTCTGGTTTTCTGGTTTTGCGCTTGCTGTGGGACAATTCTGGTCAACAATGGATAATGACCACTGTGCGTGCCCAATGGCATATTCAATGGGATTTCTTGGACTGCCGGTATATATACATTTGTACATATATATGCCATATTCCAGAGAAACGTAAACAAGTCCAACTTCTCATTGAAGTGCGAAAGGTGTTTTTTTTTCATGCATTTTTCTTGTATTGTTGAGATAACCAAAAGATACGGTAGATACGATTAATTATTTATTTTGAAACAAATGCTAAATTCTAGTCCTAAATGGAGTATCATTTATCTTCACCAATTATATAGTACCGAAGGATTCAACTGTTCTTAGAATTGTGTTTAACGAGTTGCATATATAACAAATAATAAAATAAATAATATATTTTACTTTGAATATACAAAAGCTTTATTTTAAGCTTATTTAAATATAAGTTCACTAGATCACATAATACTTTTAACTCGATTCAATATACTTGTATGTACAGTTTGTCAAACAATTGTTTGCAAAAAGAAAAAACGTATGAAAGTTCGCATTTATTGCCTCATTCTGCCAACGTTTTCTAATACTCGTAGAAAAAAAATTTTCATAATGTTTTTACATAACTATTGGTATTCAATTCCATAAAAAAAATTCTTTAAAGTCTAAGGAAATAATAAAATTTAATTTAAAACTAGAATTGTAACATTTTCAGTCTGTCAAGTAATTGTTTGCAAAAATCAATTCTCAAGTCAAAACGATATCTAAAAGTACGAACTAACAATATAATTACACTAATATTTGGTGTGACCGCCTTTGGCATCAATGACAGATTTTAGACGTCTAGACATTCATCCAATTAGCTGTTGGAGATCATATTGTTCCGGTATTTTAATACTTCTTATTAATGAGCTCTTACTTGTATTAGTAGGACTCCGTTTTGCCACATTCTTGTTTAAATAAGCCCATAAATTTTTAATAGGACTTAAGTTGGATCTTTAAGGAGGTGCATCCATAACTTTACTGCAGTTATACAGTAGCCAGGTCCTGCACAAGTACAACTTATGTTTAGGGGCATTCTCTTGATACAATTCGCAACGCAGCTTTCCCGAATTTTGGGGATCAATAAACCCAAAATTTTGACCACTTCTGGTTAATTCACTGCGAAGAATATCCAAATAGTACTCCTTGATCATTATATCCGTTAAAATCCGCAACTCACCAACACCCTTGGACGAAATACACCCTCTCACCATTACCATTACAAAATATTGCAATTACTACGAAATTTTAAATGATTTTTCTTTTTGCAAACAATTGTTTGACAAACTGTATATACTGAACGAATTAATGGTTTAATCTAATTTGAATGTCATGTACAAACAATTTGTTTTGTTATTTGAACAAATATTTACTGAGTAGGTATTAATCAATAATTTAAAATCATTAAGATTATACAAATTTTAGACAAGTTATGTGTTTATTGATATGAAGATTCAAGAATAGTTCTTATGCTTAAATATCGTGTTTAATTTAATTTCAAGGTATATGGAATATTTTATATTATTTAATACATGAATAATTATAGGATTTTAGGTTGTGGATCTAAAACTTATTTTATTGCATTTAATGCATTTAATTAGATGATCGAATTCGAATTGCTAAGGTCTTAATAATACAAATTGTAAAGGCACAAATTTCTTTACTTTATTCTTTAATAAATAAATAGTAACTCATGAATGGTCCTTAAGCTGTAAAATTTTGTATTATTCAATAGGTAACTTAATATATATACGGATATAATAATCATTTTTGGCTTACAAGTTCCGTAACTGAAACTTGTTTTAATACACTTAATGCTTTTAATTAGATGATCGAAATAAATTAAGTTAATTTAAGCCCCAGCGAATATATAGTAAACAACTTTACCCGATTTTATACTTTGGTCACTTTTGAAGCACTTGAAGTGCCAACTGCTGGACAACTGCAAAATGAAATTGTGGGGCAGAAGCGAAAAGTGGTAAGCGAGGGAAAAGTGGTAAAGAGCTGCAGCTAACTGACATTTGACTGTCAGATGCTGTTGGCTCTCATTCGTTAATGTCAGAGCCAAGAGTTAATCTCGCGTGCATTTCAAAACAACGCAGACAGGCGGGAGCAGAAGTGAAGAACGCTGGACCCAGGGGTGGTAAAGGGGGTTAAGGGGGTAAAGGGGGTTAAGGGGGGGTAGAGGGGAAAGGAGGGAGTTAAGGTACGCACTGTAGCTGTTCGCTGGCTTATACTGTAATCAAGGTTGGGTTTTTGCATTGCCCCCTCCGTCCCTCCCTTTGCCACGGCCCTCCTCCTCCACCAGCAGCTCTGACATGAAACAGAAGCAACAGCAGGAACAGGAACGATGAGGAAGGATAACAGACCAGCAATTGTGCAATGCACTGAAATAAAAATTATTTCTAACTGTTTAAAACAAAAATGTACTTCTATTTGTTGCCACATTAAACGTGTCTAAATTAAACCGAAACAAAATTGTATACCGCTAAAATATTAATTGCCAATTTTCGATTATATGTTAATAAATCCATCCAAATATTTAACATACATTAGCAAATATGCAGTTAGTTAAAAATTAAGTAGAGAATGATAAAGTTTCATAGTTAAACCAACATTTTTGCAAATGGTTTGATGTACCAGTTCCTTTAAAAGCATTAATGGGAAGCATTTTTTTATTTAAAATACGTTCTTTAATAATGTATTAATGATCTATTTGAAATTGGTACAATTCCTAATATTTTTCTATAACTAAGAATATATATATTCAATAGTTCTGAAATCAAAGAGCTTTAATTTCTCTCAGTGCGATTGTGAATGAGTGACTGACTGACGTACTGCCAACTGGCAAGCAAAAGATGCAGCAGGAACAGTATCGGCTGATGGATGGCTGAAAGGCAACGAGAAAGGGAAAGAGAGAGACAGAGACAGAGAGAGAAAGAGAGACAGAGACAGATAGAGACAGAGGGAGATGGAAAGCCTGCAGAATGTATGAATGACACGGGGAGAGCATGTGCCCGCCCGGATGATAATTTCGCAATCCCAGCTGGGATTGAGACTCGAAACTGGAGCGCCTCCTCTCCAGCGATGACTCCGCCAACCGAGCACACCAATCTCCATTGTGCAAGGCGGTGTGCGGTGTCGGTGGGCCACGAGTGGTCCAAGGACCAGCGCGAAATAAGCCGCCTGGCCACTCAATGTGGCCAACTGGACACTGCAACTGTCCGACAGCTGCATTTGCATATGGCCATCATTTGTTCTGCACCCAGAACCAGATCCTCGAAGTCGGATTGCTCTATGAATTATAAACAACACACAAGACGGCCCAAATGCATGCACTTGGAAAAATATATGAAATATGAATATTATTATATTATTGTTTATTAAAATTTGTACGGCTTAAAACTTAAAGTGAAATGCATTAGAAACAAAAATAAGATTCATATCTTTGAGTTAATCAAATAATCAGTAGCTTTTGGGAATAAATCTACCAAGACTTCCGTCTGTATGACTAAGTTATACAATTATTTTCCAGTGCACAATTTACATTAAACTTTACTTAACTAACTCCTACATCATTTGCAAATGGCCTGACAATGTTTAGCAGATACTATTTAATTTATTGGATGTGGCACTGGCTTATTACGAAACTTAAATAAAATGTAAATATAGAAAATTTTGAAAGTAAACTAAAGAAAACATAAGACTAACAAACAAATATATTATAATTTATATGAGAAATATCCTAGAAGTACACCAAACTGGTGTGGTTCCTCCAGATTAACTTTGCGAATCAAGATAGATATATATTCGCAAACAAAAAGTCTGCATTTTCGACGACTTTGCTGACTTTGGCACGACTTTGGCCCGTTTTTGGCTGAGTTGGCTGAAGTTGTCCGGAAGGGATTCCGGCTTATAGACCATGATATAGTGGCAAAGTAATTTGAAATGAAAATTAATGACATGCAATCAATATTCGTAGTCGTCGTTATTTGTTATTTTGATGACTTGCCTTGCGCACACACTCATTCCCGCTCATTTGTCAAGGGCAAAACAATTGGGAGCACGAAAATGAAATATGTCCGCCAAGCTGGAGTATCTCAAGCTCAGACAGTGACTGGAAGAGTGAGTGAGAAGGAGTGGGAGTGAGTGAGACAGACAGAGAGAGAGGGAGAGTGCGAGTGAGCTGGCATTCAACCGCAATATGCTTAAGTTGTGGTTATTTATTGTCTGGCATTTATAGTGGCCCAGAAGAGTTCCGCAGGCAGGAGCAGTCTTTCCATACCCTGTAATCATAGGGTTAAGGTCTACACATTGCTCGAATTTAATTATCTTGGGATAGTTCCATTTAATTTGAGTTCCCGCACCTTAACAATTTATTTTTCTTGCCTGTTATAACTCTTTCGCATGCTTTAAAACATTTTTTATCTAATTTTGCGAACTGAAATTTTAAGAATAATATTTTTCGGGTTATTCCATTCTAAATGCATTTTTTTAAGCTTTTATTTTAAATAAATATATAATATGTATTATAAATGTTTCTTTTATTTGTATTATTTTATATTAGGTTTAACCAGAAATAAGTCAACATTTTCAGAAAGTTTATGATATATGTACATACATATATTCCTGATATTATTGACGTTAAATTACCTCTTACCTTTTAAAATGGACTGAAATAATATTAATATTGATTGTAATGTGCTCTAAAGGAAAATGAGATTCCCTAAATCTCTTAGCAATATTCATTAGTAAATTAAAATAAATTGTTTGAATGGAAAACGGATATATCATAAATAATAAAAAATATTAGGTAAGAAAATTCAACATATTTTAGGCTTAATTCATTACATTTCTAATACTCTTAATAATATAATAGTGGTTCGTATATAGTACTTTCATAAATTTTAAGAGCTTAGGCTTATTGAAGTTAAATTAAATAATTCAAATTGATGTACTGGGTATCTGCACATCGAACCCTTTCTGCACTTTTGTAATATTTATGTTTTCCTGGGTGAAAAACTCTTGCAGGAAACCTTTCGCCTGATTCGTATCGACATATTTCGCCCGCATTTTGTATTCCGGCTGTCAACGCCAAAAGTTCAAACTGATCATTCAACCTCGCCTCCAGCAATCATCTGTCGCTCCCCTCTTTCTGCCTCCCTCCCAGCGTTCTTCCCTCTCTTTCTTTCCTTTTTCGGTGACTGACTGACTGACATGAGCTTACGTTCCTACCGTTATTCGCCTCCCCCCTTCCCCCGCCACCACCCACTTCGGCTGATTGATGGGCGACAGCAAAAAAGTTGGCACTTGCTTTGCTATGTTTTGGCCCGAATCCCCCAGAACCATCCTCCATGTCCCACTCCCAGACCCACTCCCAATCCCGACCCTGTCCCGGGCCCACCGAAAAAGTTCTCCAACACCAAAACGAAATAAGTCACGCGTGCAGTTCAGCCATCAAGCCAAAGCCAAGATTGATTAGTTATTGAAAAGACATCAGCTTGGGCAACATCAAAAACAGCCATTGATACCCTGTAATTGGCAGCTTTTTAAATGGAAGTTCATTTCAAGTGTAGGCACTCTTCGAAAAGTGATATTGATAATTAAAAAATACTTATTATGTTTGAAATTACAGAAATTAAATGCTTAACCAGGAAATAGTCTTCCTTAAATAAAATG
This sequence comes from Drosophila setifemur, assembly GCA_021224005.1. Classification (NCBI taxonomy): domain Eukaryota; kingdom Metazoa; phylum Arthropoda; class Insecta; order Diptera; family Drosophilidae; genus Drosophila; species Drosophila setifemur. Next base: position 5,341,675 of record JAJJHY010003979.1, read on the forward strand.
AATATAATTTTCTTTAATAAATAAAGTTAAATAATATAAAAATAAATGAATATACAGAGACTGCATTTAATATAACATATATTTGAATTGTTAAAGAACTGTTGAATTAAAGAATTTTGACTATTTAAATATTTAAAATCCAAGGCTAAAAGCATTTATTTAACTTAAAATATAGATCAAAATATATTCATATTCGAAGACCTCATTAAAGATATTATCAAATAATTGTATTGTTAAAGACTTATTGAACTTAAAGAATTGTTGAAACTATTTAAATATTTCAAGATCAACGGTAAAAGCATTTATTTAAA
>JAJJHY010003979.1:5342278-5383118 GCA_021224005.1 Drosophila setifemur
CCCCGCCACCCCTCAAGCGTTTCTCGATTCCCTGCGCATAATCATTTTCAATAAATAATTTTTTCTGCGGCCAAAAAAAACTTCCACTCTTTGTTGTTGTTGGTATTTTTCGGCGCGTTTTTTTTTTGTTGGCTGGCATAATGACAGCATGACAGGATAAATTACTGCCAAATGAATGAGGCAAAATATGTCTTAAGCGACACACTCACACGAACGCACCGACACTCACACACAGACACGCAGACACACACAGACACGGACACACCGACAGCCACGCCCACTTGGCGCTGCCAAAAGCCAAACATCAAAAATTATTTTCCCCCTCATTTTTGTTGTGTAATTTACCACCAAAACAGCTGAGGGGCAAGGAGCAGGGGCACAGGGGCAGGGAGGAAGGCAACGCCCGCATGGGTAAAATTAATAGGCATAATAATTTTTTGACAGCACACCCAAGGATAACGCACACACACAGGCAAAGACAGGCAACTCATCAGAGTCCTTTGCATGCGGTGGTAGTATATATATTTTTTTTTTTCGTGCCCCGGAGTCGGGGAACACGTTGAGTGACAGGCAGGTTGATGATAAATGATGTCGCTGATGTTGGTCCGGGTTGTGCCTTCCCTGCTCCTTCCCCTCACCCGGGCCACTTGCCTCTTGCCACGTCATGGAGGCAATCATTTGGGGGTCTCCATCTCCTCCATCCATCCGTCTCCTCATCCTCATCCGCGTCGTCCTCATCCTCATGCTCCCCTATCGCTCCGGCCCCTGACAGAGACAGTCGTCGTCGCCTGATTACTTTGATGACGTTGCCACATATTTGTGTGCTGGCCCCCCCATCCCACATCCCTTCCCATTCCATCTCATCCCATCTCGCCCAGAAATGAAATTCATAATATTTTGTGCACTCTCACTTAGGGCTCAAAGATGAACACAATCGAAGGGCATATTGACTGGTGGACAGTGTTGGGAAAATTAAGGGAAAATCGCCTTAAAATAGGTTGAAAATATTCCATTGATATTAATTAAATATATACCCTTCTTTTAATATCACAATTTATTAAATCTGCAATTCATTTATTTTGGTAAAGTAAATTATATTCTCTGTATAAAAATCATTATTTATAATTATTCGATTTATTTCATTTCACAAATATAGTTCATTTTATAAAAGAATTATGGTACCTATTCATCATTTTAAAATATTACCAATCTTTCTATTTTAATATCACAATTTATAAATTTGTAAATCTGTATTTAATTATTATACTCTTTATTAAAACTATTATTTTGAAATATTCGGGGAATCTCATTTTACAAAGATAGTTTCTTTTATAAAAGCATTATGATACCCTTAAATCTTTTACAATTTTTTTTAAATTATCATTTATTATTGAAATCATTTTATTTTTGTATACAAAATTATACTCTTCATAAAAATGATTTTTATTATTTAAATTCAACAAAAATAGTTCCTATTATGGCATCATTATAGTACACAAAATGTTTTTAAAATATTCCCCGTAATTCTCTTTTTATATCATTATTTATTTAGCAAATCAAATTATTTTTGTATATGAAAATTATATATATTATTATATGTTTTTATTAGAATTAAATTTCACAAAGATACTTCTTTTGGTAAAAGCATAATAATACCCATTTCTGTTTTTAAAAATTTCCGATCTTCTTATACCACAATTTATTTGTTTATCAATTCGATATTTTTTATGTAGAGAATATTACTCCTCAAACTCATTATTTTTAAATATGAGGCGATAAATATACATTTTTCCAAAAATTCCCGATCATTCCCAACTTTTGAAATTCTTGCTTTGCAAATATATAGTGGAATAATTAATTGATGAAATGTTTTGGTGCGTGTGTCGCTTTGACATTGAATAATTACTTTCCATTTGGCCAAACTCACTCACGTGGCCATTTCGTTTCTTTTTGGTCTTATCCGCACACAATTAATGTGTGAGCCTAGAAAAACGCCAAGACAGGAATCTATACTAAAAGTGCCAAGTCATCAGGATCTAATCTATCAGTGGCGATGTGTCAATTTAAAGTGTGAGAAAATTGCTGGGGATGATGAATGAGGATGATGGTTCAGATAATAATAATGGAAAGAAAACGTAATTAATGCTACCCAAAATGATGGCTGCACTCTTCAGTTAATGAAGGAGATGGCGGAGTATATTTAAGAACGAGAAATAAATTAAATAAAAAGAATTAGTACATAGTGATAAGTAAAGAAAAAATATATATAATAGTGCCAAAAATCTATCAAATATGCATTAAGAAAAATAATGTCTGGATCTAGAAAATGGTATAATTAAAACTACAATTATTAAATACTAGTTAATTATATTTAAATAGAAAACTCAGTGATTCATTCACTCAATCAAATGTGTTAAAATAAAATGAATTTTTTACCTGATCATGTGGTGCAATTAAACTGTTGAATTAAGTATTTTTTGTGTGATGCCCACGGAAATGATGTGAAAATGTATGAAAATGCGATGTAATTAGTTTCTGTGCTTAGTCAGCGCTAAGTGCGCATAAATTAAGTTTTTAATTGCGAATTACAAAATGGTTTCACTAATTTCAGTGTTTCCACAACCGAAACGAAACGATTCGAATTGAATTGAATTTTTGTTGATAATTAAGTGATTGTAAACGAGTCCGGAATGCAGAACATGTGCGTAATTAACTAAACTTTTGGCCAAAAACCAAATGGAACAAACTGCAATGTGGAATGTTAAATGTGGTATGGTTGACCCTGGCATAGAAATTGAAATCAACACCCATATACTCGTATATATACACGGGCCGACTGAACAATAGGTTCTGAACCTGAAATGGCTCATAAATAAAACAATTGAGCTAAGCCATAAATCAAACACTTAATACAATAGTTTCCGCTTTTATTATTATGTGTTCGCTTTCAACTTCCCAACTACGCTGTGTGCACTCGCATAAAATAGCCATAAATTAAAACAACAGTAAAATAAACCATTCGCCGTACTCCGGAGTACGGAGTACGGAGTACTCCTTCCCTCCCAGGAGTGTGGAGTGCGGAGTGCGGAGTGTGGTTGTGGCCATTGTGAGGCGGAGGCCTAAGCTCGCAAATTAGCATACAAACTGTCTGCCATACACAAATTCACCATTCAGTTGAATTCAAAGAGAGAGAGACCAGGTGAGTCCCAGTCGCACGATAATATTAATATGTACCTCACTTAATCATAAATGCCCGGCGACATGCGAAACCGAAATCCCCTCCAGCCCCCCCTGGCAAAGGCAATTGATGTATGGCTAATAGCTACTGCCAACCAGTTACAATACCCTTTGTTTATATCTACGTTGCAATAATTTAGCTTTTTACCCTATCAAGTATATTCTCGATTATCATTCTTGGGTGATATGAAAAGTTTCCTTGGATGCAGACTTTTAGTTGCAAAAACTGCGATAAAAATATTTCAAAATAAATTACCATTACATTACAATCAGGCAAGTATTTTTTTGTAATTCCTCTAATTGATCCCTGTTGCACACCAGTATCTTAGATCTACAAATAATATAGTTTTTGATTCTTAAATTTCCATACATTGTATGCATGTATTGTTTAATAAATTAGCTTTTAGCCCTATAAAGTAAATTTTAAAACTATTCGATTACTAAGGTTATTGGATGCCTCTAAAAATATCAATAAAAACCAGATAAATATTTATTTTTAAACTGAATGTTTCTATACTTGGTTAGATTTTTAATGCAGACTTTAGCCCTAAAATTGAAAAATATTGTACATAATTTTTAAAGCTTAAAATTTCAATAATCTTGAATATATCTAAATTATAATAATTACGTTTTTTACCCTATAAAGTATATTCTCGATTATTATCTTTAGTTAAGTTCATGGCTTAACTAAAAGGTGTCCTTAGATATAGAAAGTTGTTTACTAAATGTGAATAAAAACACATTTTAGATTCTTACAAATTATTTAATACTAAGGTTGAATGATGATTATAGCAGTTTCTTTAAATTAGACAAGTATTTTCTTTACATAATTGCTCCTCTCCTTGATTTGCAAGGGTACTCCTTAATTCGATCCCTGGTAGAGACATGTATCCTAAATCTGAAATAAAAATAATTTTTATATCTTTAAGGTTGGGTAACCTCTTTCAAAACCTTAATTACATTAGACACGTGTTTTTCAAAACTATATATTTCTATAAATGGATTGCAAGGGTATTTCTTGCTTTGATTCCTGGTGCAGAATTTCATGTTTAATTTGAAATACAAATATTTTATGATTATTAAAAATTGGGTACAAGTTGTTAACCCTAAAAACTTAAAAAAAATTTGCCAAGTTTTTTTGGTATGCAAGAGTACTACTTAATTCGATCCCTGGTAAAACTTGTTTCCAAAAACTTAAATGAAAATTATTCGTTTGTTTTTGATCCCTACATTTTATTATAAAATTTATTTCAGACAAGTTTTATTTTTTAGCTAATTGTTTCCAAAGGGTACTCCTTGCTTCGATCCCTAAATCCAGTCCACCTTTCTTGTTTGTTATTTCAGTTGTTGGTTTTTCCATACCATATAAATTTTAGTTGTTGCTCTCTTTTTCTTGGCCTGAAAGCTCAGTCGGCAGGCATTTGAAATTGGGCGGCTCGGTTCCAACAACAAGTTGCATGTCGCTAACTAGTTAATAATAATGCCCCGGCAAAAAAAAGTGGCAACCTATATGACGTGACGCATTGCATGACATGCATTTGGCGGGCTGTTGGTGGTCACTGGATCAAGGGGGGTCAAGGGGACACGGGGTCAAGGGGGTTGCTTGACAAGCCCACCTTTTGCCACCCAAAGACTGAGACTGGGCCCCTGGTCGGGGACTTGGCCTGGCCGAACCGAACCGAACCGAAACTAACCCAAATTAGAAGCTTTTCATTTTTTGTTGGATAATTTATGACCGGCAGTTTTCGACTCAATTCAGCCAAGCGTTAATCGTCGTTTGACTCGTTTTGCCCACAGACCAAACAATGCGCATAACTCAGGCGACACTTGTCAACATAACTACGGAACTCAAGGAGATTTGAGTTTCCAGGTGGGAAAGATACTTTTCGGAGCACTAAAAAAATAATATTGCAGGATTTACGAGTGTTTGGTATTTTTTTGCTTAGTTTCTGGAATAAAAATCGTTATTAACATTATGTGAAAAATTTTTATAAATTGCTTATAAATCATATAATATAAATATATATTAATACAAATCATAATAATTGTTTTGGGTTATAATATATTTACTTAATTTGTTAAGAGGTTCATTAAAACCCGCAAACAAACTTTAAAAATCACCCATTTTTAAACCTAAAAAAAGAAGATCTAATAATTATGTGTGATTTTTAGTAATATTTAGTTTCTATTATAATTTTGTTACTTAAAAAAAAGTAATACATTTTTGTGTTTTTATATGATTTTTAGATATGTGAGTATTAATGGAACTTCACAATTATTTCCCCATTTCTAATAATAATTATTGGTTTTAATTTCCAAATAAGCTTAGCAAAAGTAGCTCAAACAATTATCACAATTTTAGATTTATTTGTGAGTTTAAGTATTTATTAGTTTCTTGTTCATACATTTATATTTTATTTAAAATTAAATTTAAAAATTGGTACTAAAGTTTTCTGCAATATTTACATATAAAAGTACTTATGTTACTTATTACAATTATTCCTTTGGTTTACAATTTAATTCATAAATTTGTAAATAACTTCATTAAATTTGATGACTCCAAATAAGTACCAACAAAATTATCGAAAAATCCCCCATTTTAAATAACAATTAAGGGTAAATCACTATTTTTGCTGTTAAGTGAAACTAGTCCTCAGCACCAGGCCAACTTCTCTTCGTATTGAAATGGAAATGGGAATGGGACTTGGACTGAGAGGACCGGCACTTTGTCGCATTGTCGTCTACATGAGTGGCCGCCCTGGCGGAGTCGGCTGCTACTGTTCCTATAGAGTATAGTATAGTAGAGCTACTACCATTATTATTATTGTAATTTGCTAGCTCCGACCCCACGTTGACAGCGTGTCATTTGGTATCGTTTTGTTTAGTCATAGTCACAGAAGGGGGCCCCCCTTCCCATTTTTCCCTTCGGCTGCTCTGCACTGTGTTTTCTCGCTTCGCTTAACTGGTTCGGTTTGGCTTGGTTTTTTTACCCGTTTTACTTCAATTTTTTATATGGCACATTTCATAATTAATTGTGAAATTATACACCGGCATATGTATGCAAAAATGTCCGGACAAAGTAATAATTTTCATTGGGGTTGTCAGTTGGCTTATTTTTTTAGGGTTAATACCCTACTTGGAGACTAGGCATGGCGAAATGATAACTAATGTTGGTAAGATGGAAAATATATACTGATATTGATATTAAAACAAAGTTAAAATCGGTTGATTAATTCAGTAATATTAATACCCTGATCCCTATCTTGAATTTTCCCATGCCGACAAACGCTTTCAACGCTTTTCCCTTGCAACACAACACGCACAGCCACTATATATATAGAGGTAATGGGCCTTGGTTCATATCAAAGTCGGCTGTCCAAAGTTTGAACTTTTACAATTCATAGGAATTAATTGGTTTCCATGGAGGTGGCGTTGTCCGTGTTGCGGAAGGAACTACTTGCGGACAGCGAATGTTGATGCAACCGACGACTACGTGAAAGTTTGTGAAGGCTCAAATCATGGCGGAACCGGGCAATGCAAATCAGGAAGCGAGTTCAACACCTGCTCGAAAAACTTACCCTAAGGGGCAAATCGGGGAAACTATACTATAGTATGTATATATAGTATAATGTGCCCGAGGGCTGTGTGCAACTCCCCCACGGAAAACCAACTGTCATTGCCTTTTACTGGAGGTTACTGATTTGTGGGGAGGGGCGGGTTGGGTGACGTGTCAACTGTCAATTTGTATTTGATAAGCTGTCACTTTGGCTCCCCCAAAAGATTCATTCCCCCGCCCCCCACAAACACCCCCACACACACAAATCACAACAAATAAACGGCAATTGACAGCGACAAGCGAAGGAGGAACTCAGACGGGTTACAGTGAGCATAGGAAATGTTCGATAATATATTCGTACAAATGTACTTCAAACCGATGCGAAAGTATATCAACATCTGTTTCGGTTTTTTACATTTAGATTTCTTGATGTGTTAAATGAGTAATTTTTAAGCATATTCAAATTGAGCGTGGATTATATATTGTTATATTTCTTAAGTAATTCAATAAATTTAAAAGTGATTTTAAAAATGATTTAAAAATGTCCACAAAATATTTCAAAAATGTTTTAATTTTTAGTTTTTGTTACTAAGTTAGTCTCTAAATATGAAAAAAATATTAAATAAATATATGGATTAAAATTGGTACATAAAACTATTTTGTCAATTTTGTCTATTCAAATACACACCAATCATAAAATGACAACAAATTATAGAATGTCCTAATTTCTTAAAGTTTAACTAACATTGAACAACTAATTCTTGACTAATTAAGTTAGTCTCAATTTATATGTTGTTAAATATGGAAAATAAATATAACTTAATAAGAATCCACTGGCAATTTTTTAAATATTGTTATAATTTTTGAAGGTTTATACAAAAGAAAATCAAAATATAGCTAAAGTAAGCCTCTAAATATGAAATAAAATAAATATATTAATATTCATTAATATTGATACTAAACATTTTATCTCTTACAAGAAACTCACAACTTACTTATTCAGAAAATACAATTTTGACTACTCAAATACCCACCCATTTTAAAATGAATACATCTTAGTTTATTAATTATATAATAATCAAAATATAGATACATTTAGTCCATTAATATGAATTAAAATACAAATTTTAATATTGATTAGTATAATTACAGAGAACAGTATTTTGCTCCAAGAAACTTAATTCTTTTTACAAACAATCCACTGCCAATGAAGTTGTCAACGTACTATTTAAATAATGTTCCAATTTCTATATAAGTTTAAATAAAATATTAAATAAAAAAAACAGATAAATTAAATCAGTCTCTAAATAAGAAATACAAATTTGATATTGATATGGAAAACTGTATTTGTGTCCAAAAAATTCAATACTCATTACAGAGAATCCACTGCCAGTTGTGCCTGCTCAAATAGACACCTTACACCTCACAGATTGGAGGCATAGCTCCTCCTGGCACTTAACTCTCCTCCGGGGTCATACTCAGCAATTGAACTTTGTCGTTGGAGGCGGATTCCTACTCCTCCGCCTCCTCCTCCTCCTCCTCCCTCCGACTGCTAAATGCTCGTGTCAGTTGAGTTTATTTGTCTTACTTATTTATGTTTATGTGGTCTTCTCCGGTCTCCTTAAGCGTTGCTAAATTAGGCGCACGTCCGCTAGGAGATGGAGATTTGAATGGAGGTGGAAGTGTGGTAAATGGGATGTGGGACCTCCAATCCTCCCTCTCCCCTAGTAGCAGCTGTGCCTAATTTATTTCAGTGGACGTGCCCTCGTTTTGCCTGTGGCTCGAATCAAACCGAAACCGAACCGAACCGAAACCCAGAACGAATCCCACAGTTTGAAGATTTATTTCATTCTGAAGCACATTAAAATTTTACAAATTGCTTTAATCAAATAAATTGCCGCGTTTATGGTGATAAATTGTGTTTTTTCGGGGGGGCCAGCTAAGTTTTTGATTCAACTTGGGAATTAGAGAAATGGGAAGTGTGTTCGAGTTAAAAGGGGTTTTAAAAGGGGGTCTAAAGGGGTTTCAAATCCCACATATTAATATATAACATCTTGATTTAGGTTTCCCCTTCAGATATTCTTTAATATTTGAAGGACAAAAATAATTAGTTTCTTGCCTTTAATTTAATTGCGCCAATTTTCGCTGTTGTAACTATATTTTTCCCTTGTCGGGACCTTTTAAATATAATTAATGGCTGCTTCCAATTTACTATTATAGTGTTTCCATCTTCACTTAAGTTCGCTTCCGATAACGATAACGATAAGTATCTGAGGGGTATATAGAGCGCTGTGTTCACCTAAGTGACTCTTTTGCATAATAAATGAATGAATGGGTGGATGGATGGTTGGATGGTTGGTTGGAGGAGCAGGGCGGTCTTGGAGAACAAGAAGAAACTTAATGACTTGACATCTGCAGACATGGCCACCATAATACTTTGTATGTAAATTTCGCCAATAAAGTAATTTCTTTTAATGAGCCGCGGGCCAGCGAGAAAAGCAGCAGAGAAATTGAGAATGGGAGGGCCATTAAGTATCGCATAAAGTAACAAAATGAATTAGGCCCCGACAAGATGATGATGATGGTGCTGGTGCTTCTGGCGGTGCACTCTTGATGGACCCGGAGCCATACCCGAACCCGAACCTAGACCCCTATCCACTCGGCAGTCTCGATGCGCGGAAGTAATTGAGTTAAATATGCACAAGATGACAGCATAAATTATGCGCCTCACAAAAAAAAGAGTTAAATGTGGTCTTGTGGCGGACAAAAGAGGGAAGGAGGGCCACAGTAAAAAAAGAGACAATGACAAGGGCCGAGACAAAGGCCAACAAATGAGGGAAACCTACTTACCAACCTGGCCTGGGAACTGCACACCACACCAAGAACAACAACAAACCCTCTAGCACTCAAGATACTCTCCCTTCCTCCGGGAAAGGGGTTGCAATCTCCTTCCCAAAAGGCACTCCAAGAGGTATGCATAACAAATTCGATAATGAACTATGAAATTTTTGCCAGATTGTTACCCTTTTTTTTTTGGCCATTATCGAAAGGGAAGGAAGGGTTTTTTCCTCGCATGTCACTCGGAATTTGAATTTATTTTGCTGTCATAAATTTTGAAATAACAATTATTGCCATTTAAAGCAGGCATTCGAAATCCTTGGGACGAATTTCCACTTTGCATAATAAACAATTGTCCCAGAGGAAGATGTTTTTCATCCTCAGCATTCCGTGAGATTCCAAGGATAAGGGGTAGATTGAGGAAATATCAGTCTTTAGAGATTGGAGATACTTCTTCGGTATATAGTTTTTTTTTAATAATATTGTTTGATTCAGTCTGTAAATTAATAGATACATTTGTGGCTATTTATTTATAAAATATTAAGTAAAGATAGAAAAGACATATCTTTTGCTTATACATTTTTTTAATAATATTGTTTTTATCAGTTACTGAACTATGAGTAATATTTGTGGCTATTTTTAATGACTTTATTTATAAAATATTTAGAAACATATATCTATGTATATTCTGCAAATATATTTTTGTTCATATTGCTGTTAGCTTCAGTCTCTAAATTAAGAGTAACATTTGTGGCTATGTAAATGACTTTATTTTTTAAATATATGGTAACATTCAAAGCCCAAACAACGAATAAAAAAAGGCTTTTTAAAAACAAAAAATTCCAGTTGCAAAATGAACTCTCCCTTCACCCCAGAAAAAAGTAAAGATACTTTATTATTTGTGAATATTTTCGAATGCTCTTGGAGAAGCGTACGAAATAAATCAACTGTGAAAATTGATGGGTACTGACCATAAACTAAAAATTTGCTACACAATCTGCAGGAAAATATGTCGGAAATATGTAAATTTTTTTTCCTGTAGTTTTCCTTGGAAACTATCTCCTTAAAATTTTGTGTGTGGGAAAAGTTTGGAGATGAAAAATCTGTGTGTGTGTGTGGCTACCGGAGAAGAGAGGGGGGAAATTGTCGCTGCTGGTGCTGAGTTGGCTGACTTGGCTGAGTTGGCTTCCTCACCTCAGCTCAGCTCAGCTCGTCCATTTCCCATTTAAATGTAAATTAATGGTCAGTTAAGCTGTCAGTCCAGGCCGGAGTTTGGGTCTCATTGAGTCCGTTCTGCGGGTCTAACGATTCGGGTGGATGATGGGAATGGGAATGGGAATGGGGATGGGAATCTGAATGGGAATGGCCATCGCAGCACATCACAGATTTGTGGTGTTAATTTGCTGTGAAATGTTGACTGACCAGTGACCAGTTGACCAGTTTACCAGCTTACCAGTTGATGCCATTTGCCTGTAATTAATTGTCTGTGTTTAATGTGGGTTAATTTTATTTATGGCCAGCTCGTTATTTACATTTACGGAATGAATCAGGCGCACAAATCTTCACACGGCATACAATTACAAAATAATATTTCAGATTTCACTCCATTTCCATTTCCTTTTTCCATTTTTCTTTTTCCGTTTTTCTCTTCTTTTCAGAAGGATCTGCCTGCTGGTGACGTGGCAACACTGACAGGACACTTCTGACAGCCGAGAGTCAGCAAGGACTAAGCTTCTGCTAATGTCAACAGCAAACAGTTCAAAATATGCGAAACTACAGCCAAATGCGACTTAGGGATTACTCTCTTAAATAATAAAAGATACAATGTAAAAATCTAACAATATTGCAAACTAAAATCTATTTAAAATTTGAGATAAATTGAAAAAGGATACTTAATTTCAGAACAGATGTGTTTTTTGATAAACCCTCTAAAGGAGTTATAGTATATATATATTTTCATTATTGAATTATTGGTTATAACCCTTTTTGAGGTGTCATAAATCAGCTAATTTTAGAGACCTTCCTCCGATTACAAAACCCACAAAAGTTAATATTACAACCATCCGAAGAAGAGCATTTCGAAATATAAAATTGCATTGCGGGAAAGCTAGGGGGGAAATGACTGGGAAAACAAAAGGGCTGGGAAAACAAAAGCCAAACAATAAGCAACAGTGACAGTGGCCCTGGCAGTTGTTTCCTGCTCCCTGTCCTGTTCCTTTCTGGCTCTGACAGTTGTCAACTCCTGTTGCCTGTCGCTCCCCAATTTTCTTGGCATCAGCTCCCCCCATCTTATATATAGTAATACATATATACTTATGTATCGGTCTAGTTATGACGGGCATCATCAGCTCACCTACGTTTTTGGGATTGCCCCCTGCAAAAATCTAGTTGAGAACCCTCCGGCACTCACCTAGAATATAGTAAACTAGCTGCATTGTTGTCTTCGGTTGCGATCATAAATTTCCTTTAACCAGTTTGGCAACAGGGGGAAAAAATATCATAAAATACGAAATGAAGTACGCTCGACATGGCTCGGACGCTGTAAAATTTATGTGACAATTTTGCCCGAAATAAATGACTGCAGACTGGTCCTGGAGGAGGAGGAGGAGGATGGCCAGAGAAGGATCCATGGATGTGCGGTGGATGTGTGTGCATTCAGGTTTCTGCCAGGGTAGCGTATGGTCGTATTAATTGGATGAAGTGGAAAACTTATAATTTATATGGGTATGGGAATATATATACGAGACTAACTGTGCATCATGTGCAAAATATGATTTTAAAAATTTGATTTTTATAGGAATTTTAAACTTTTTATTTTCAAATATTATTAGTCAAAAAAGAATCAATTTATTATGATGGAAGTAAACAAAACCAACTTTAACTACAATATTTAAGATATTACAAAACAATATTTATATTAGCTGCACACATGTGTAAAGTATATATTTAAAAATAAATATTTAGTGGAATTTAAATCATATTATTTTTTTTAAATATTTAAAGTCAATAACAAATTTATAATGACAGGGGATGTTTTAAAAACATTTTTATTGAGGGTATACAATTTAATAAACACAAGTTTAAATAAAAATATTTATAATTGACCATGGAAATTGTTAAATAAATATTGGAATCATATACTCGTATTATTCAAAATATATTAAGTATTTTATTTTTTCTTTCACAATCCTCATTTAAATTTTCATATTTTTCCCAGGGTAATTTCGATGCCAAACATTTTATTTGCATTTCCATTCTCTATAACTTTTTCTTCTACAAAAATTAGTTGGGTTAAAAGGCACGCACACATCGAATGGGGGAAAAAACGCAGGGGGATGATGGAGGATGGAGGACGATGCAAGTCCTGGCCAGCATTTGGCTCCAGCGATTGCCACTCCGCAATGGCCACAAAGTGGGTGGCCACTAGAAACTAACCCACTGACCATGGGGTGACTGCGGGGATTGCGGCTTGGATGGATAGATGGATGGATGGAGGGGGATAGGAACTCGGAACTGGGGAACTGGGAACCAGGAGCCGGGGCATGCCACTTCAGCACTTGGTATGCGTTTCGTTCGCTTTTGTCTGTTGTCGGTCATGTTGCATAAATCTCATTTCGGGCTTTATTTACTCACAAAGTGTTCACGTTTCGGGCTGCCGGGTTCTGTGCCGTCGTCCCAGTCTGGCAAATAAATTCATTTAGTGGCATTTAGTGGCTCCTTTCACCTTATTGTCCATCCCGGGCTCCAGGATATTGCCCATGTGTCCTCGATGTGTGTGTGTGTGTGTGCGTGTGTGCATTTTATGGCAGACTCTGCGTTTTTGCGGGCAAACATGAAGTGAAAATTACACACAAAAACCCACACACACTCCACACACACCACACACCGCACACCCATCTACCCATATGGCGAGTGTATCGCAATTGTTTTGCTTTTGGATGGGTGGTTGGCCATGGCTGCTGGATTTGGCTTTAGTCGGCAGTTAATTTTCATATTTTCCAGCCGCACTCCACATACCAACCCCACTCATCCCCACTCCCCCCCAAAAATCACCCACAAACACCCCCTCGACATGCTGTCGTAAATAAATTTAACAATTTATTTAGATTGCAATGACAGGCGGATGCTATTAAAAGCGAAATTTATGGGGTCCTTTTGGCGCTCCTCTCTAAACGGGCCAAAATGGAAATGGAAGATGCACCAATGAACTTTATGAGGTTGCCTTCCAAAAAGCAAAAATAAACTTAATATTTACATCGGAATATTTAGTAAATTAATTAAAAAACAAGTAAGAACGTTACAGTCGAGTTTCCCGACTGTTACAGACCCTGTACAAATTTGGTTTTAGGTAAAATAAAAAAAAACCAAAAAAAAACATATATTCACACCGTCGTGTCCGGTCTGGGATTCGAACCCAAGATCTTCGCGTTTTAAGTCGAACGTCGTAACCATTCGACAAACCCAAACTTTTTAAACGGGCAGCTAATACAGTTTAAATATATTGAAGGCACACATTCATACATATGTATATGTATATATGGCACTTCCGAGAAAAATCAACCACCGAACGCAATCGATTTACCGTTAGTTTGAGCAAATAAGCAGATTATTTGTGGTTAGCGCCTGTAAACTTTAGGTATTTATTTTGCGCTTTCTAATTAACCAATCTTGATGAAATTTTCAGGATCGGTAGATTGGTAAGCTTCAATTGCATGTGTATTTTTAAAAAAATTTTAGCTTGAAAATTGTGCAGTGCAGGGCAGTGCAAAAATTCAAATACAAATTGCGGGGGCGGTGGGCGTGGCACCGACTTAAAAAAATAAACTCTAATTTACTCAGTATTAGAAGAATCTACACTGGTAATACGGTTCCTCTAGCTCTTACAGTTGCTGAGATCCGTGTGTTCATCCGGACGGACGGACGGACGGACGGACGGACGGACAGACGGACAGACGGACAGACGGACAGACGGACATGGCTATATCGACTCAGCTCGTCATGCTGATCAAGAATATATATACTTTGTGGGGTCTGCCACGCCTCCTTCTGCCTGTTACATACATTTGCACAAACTTAATATACCCTTTACCCTTTGGGTACAGGGTCTAATAATCAATTATTAAGGAAATTTCAAACTATTTCTATAGGTGTTTTTATAGTTTTATTAAAAACAGGAAGATGCACCAATGAACTTTATGATGCTGCAGAATTTACTCGTATTTACGCATAAAAATATTTAATAATTTCTTAAGTTCATACAAAATAATTAATTAATAAGGGAATATCTTACTATTTTTTTTTGTTGTTTTCACATTTTTAATAAACACACGAAGATTCACAAGTGAAGTTTATGATGTTGCAAAAAGAAAAACCTTTCATAAAGAAAAAACTTAATATTACGCATCAAAATATTTAGTAAATTCGTAAAAAAGATTCATTTACTGAGGAAATTTCCTCAAATATTCTTTCAAAAAGCAAAAACTTTACATGAAACAACGTTACTCAAATATTTAATAAATTTCTACAAAACATTCATTTATTAAGGGAATTTCCTAATATTTCACAGTTTGTTTTTTACATTTTAAATGAAAACTGGAAGATTAATGAACTGCATAAAGAAAAACATTCCAAGGCAAAACCAAAAAACTTATTATTTACGCTTCAAAATATTTAATAAATTCATAAAAAATAATCAATTATTGAGGGAATTTCATACTATTTTTATATATTTATTTTAATTTTTAAATCAGGAAGATGCACCAATGAACTTTATGATGTTGCATTAAGCCTTCCAAAGATCAATAACTTCATATGAAATAAGGATAAAATATTTACTTAATATTTTCTTGAGGAAATTTCTCATTATTCCTAGCATTGCTGCACTTTTTTATTAAATACCGGAAATGCCATTTTCAAATTTTAGAAGAGGCAATTAAAAACCTTAATTTGTTGCAGTTAAAACTGAGCCACTTGACCCAACAAAGCCATCAATTTGAATTTCGAGCCCGCTTCCTGACAGGTTTCCCCCCTTAAGTAGAGCACTTGAATATATATTGCCGAAGCAAAACCTAAACATAAATTTAAATATATACATTTATTATATTAGTATCGTAACCCAGCGACATGTGGAACCAAATCATTTTTTAAATGGATACGCCAAAAGCTAAACGTTTCCATGAATATATTCCGGATAACCTTATTTATTGACCACATTAAACTAACCCCGAATAACGGGAGTTGGAAAAGGGTTAAACTATGCACTGGGAAAAAAACCCTTGGCCTTGGTCTTGGCCTGGGTCTTGGGCAACCGTGCGTTAAACAAACTTCCTGCATAATCCCAATCCCATGAATCTTGTCAACCGCCACCCTCCTCCCATTTATAGTATTTTCGGGTATGGAGAGGAAGTTAACCCCCGTTTGGCTTTGGATATGCTTTTGTTTGCCTGAAATTGACTGATTACCCACAAAATTACCAACATTTATTTGTACGTAATTTGAGACATTAATAAAAGTTCCTTTTCTGTTTGCTCGCATTGGGTTTTCCCCTTTTCATGCTGGTGTCTGACAGTTGGCGTCTAATATTTCAGAATTTGTAACATTTGTTACACTCAAATGACATCGGCTAATTAGCCTGAGATAACTCCGTATTTGTCTGTGAATGTTAATTCGGTTTTATGGCCTCAACAGGAGGTCGGGTTGAGTTTTCTCTGCAGAAGTGCTGAACTAATTTTGAACACATAAAACATTATGCGAAGATATGTAAAAACACAAAAAAGGTTTCAAGTTATCTTTTAATGTGAACATTAAAATAAGGGTAGGGCCGAAAATGGGATATTTTGTATATATAAAATAATATTATTTTGAATTTTGGATTTACAAAAAGTGTACATAGTGCATTAAAATGTTAGGAATGAAAGTGTTAAGTTAGTTTTCATACTGGTAGTAAAAATCCCAATTCGACTTTTATAAAAACCAAATTGATGTTAGTTAACGTTTTTTTTTTAATTAGTGGATATATAAATATATATTTTAATTTGATTTTGAACTAGGTTGTATATTTAATACGTAATATTAAAAATATATATAAAGTATTAAAAAAACATAGTCACATATATTTTGTTTGAAATAAATTCCTAATGTTCGAATATTAAAAGTATCTTAAATGGTAGTTTCCTATAGATTTTGTAAATTGGATCACGAACTATTGGGTATTATGTTTAAATATTAAATATTACAAATATATGTGTCATATTTAAATCACCATAATCCAAAAATATATTTTTGGTAATAAATTCCTTATGCTCGAAAATTGAGAATATCTTAAATGGTACTTGATAGCTTATAATAAATTTTGATAATTGGTTCAAAAACTATTGGTTGTTATTTTTATATCTAAAATATTACAAGTATATGTAAAATTAAATTAAAAAACTCATATTCCAAATACATTTTATTTTCAATAATGTCTGTAGGTTCGAATATTAAAAATATCTGAGATGGTACTTGATAGTTTCTTAGATATTTTGGAAGGTTTCTTGGTTAACTGAAGAACTATTAAACTTCCTTGGGATTCTCTTTGTTAAAAATACAAGGAATTAAAATTAATTTAGTTATGAATTAAGTGTTATGTTTATGTATAAAATATTAAAAATATATGTAAACTCCCATATTCCACACATATTTCGTTTGAACTAAATTCCATATGTTCGAATATTGAAAGTATCTTAAATGGTACTTGATAGTATCTTATGGATTTTTTTTTGGAGGTTTCCTGGCAATTGGCTCGAGTGCGTAATTTATGAGCCCAGCATAGCCAAAGTGTTGACGGAAGTTGTGAGAAGCGTTTAATTTTCCTGGGGCTGCCTTTTGTTAGAAATTCGAGGAACTAATTGAGCGCGTCTCATGAGGATTGAGCACTTGAAACAAACGGAGGAGCGAAGACGACCGACTACTACCGAGAACTCAATTTACTTTTTCATTAAAGGGAGCGATGAGGATGGATGCCAGCCCAGGACGGAGGACGGAGGACGGAGGCCCAAGTTGTTGGGCACTTGAGTGCAGCTCCAATTATGGAAGGGAAACTGACGTCAGCTCAGCGGCTCGACTCATAATGAAAACATTTAACCTGTCGTCGTCAGTGATTCAACATGAAAATCATTGCCATGGCCAAGGGGATTCGCTTTCGGTCTTCGGTCTTCGGTCTCCATGCGCCGGTCTTTGGTTTTCCCGCAGCCAAACCACTTTTTCAATTATTCGAGAGATGCCCAACGGATCCGCGGATCCTTTCGAGGAAGTGGAGGCCAGATGGAAACCAAACCAAACGAAACGAATCGAAAAGAAAAGAAAAAACACTTGAGCGGGAATTGACAGAGAGGCAGGTTTCGAGTTGAGTGCATAATACACCTTTCCTTCTGCGCGGGCTCCTTGTTGTCATTAATGAGACGTCTTCTTCAGGTCCGGATCGGGCGCTCCTTTGGTCTCCCCAGCCTCAGTCTCCCAGTCATTTCCACTTCAGGTTGTCAAATCCTATGGACAAGGCCCCTCGTCATCTTTTGTGGCAGGCCAAGCATCGCTGGTGCGACCTCTCCATCTCCATCGCCATCTGCAAACCCCCCTCCCGTTTCTCGCAGTGTGCGCAGTGTGTGTGTGTGTGTGTGTTTTGGACATTTCGGGTATTATGTCGCGCCTACTTTTTCCGCCTTGCGCCCTGACTCAAATGAACGACGTCGCCGTTGTCGAGCCTTTGATCTTACGCTTCGTTTATAATTTGATTATAAACGCACTCTCCTGCTCAAACAAAATAGTCCCCGCCTCTGACATGTTCTGGCTCTCACACTTTGTAGTCGGTGGTACCCTGTAGCAAAGGTATGCCGGGTCAACGTTAGTTATCAATGAAAACAAAGGAACTCCTTTTTTTGGGAATTTAAAATTATTTTTTGTTAAAATGTAATGTAAATGTTAAATAATCTAAATTATTAGCAGGTACAAATTAAATATTTAAGATTAACAAAAAGGCTACTATAAACTATAAAGAAACTAACGCATTTCAGTTCTTTACATTGGATTTTGAATAACAACTTATTATAACATAAATTGGAAGTAGGATTCCAAAATCCAATTTATTTTCATAAAAATCCAATTAATTAAACTAAACTAGTTTACCAAATATCTCTTAACTCTGTATACATCATATTTAAAATAGTCCCTACCATTTTAAATTCTACATTTAATAGATATACAAAGTTTTTATTAACAAACTAAATTCCAACACATACTAAATTTGAATTTCATAAAAATCGGATTCAATGAATAAAACCAATTTATTGTACATATCTCTCCTAATTCTATATACAATATTAAAAGTTTAGGCAATTCGATTTTAAAATTCAAATTAATAATACTATGTTTTTTGAACAATTTTTGTATCTTTTAAAGAGTATTCCTAGATCCTTGAGTATCTATTTAAATGAATACCTAGCTCTCATACAAAACGTCTTTATTTTCAGCATGGATACTCGCCGGCTGTGGCAGCACTTTCATTCCACTCGCACACTTGCAAACACACACCCAGACGCACACACACACACACTCACAGATTCAAGAGCACACACACACACTTACACTTACACAGATTCGAGGACACACAGATACTCCATTCCATTCCGACTCATTCCGTTCCACTGATGCTGATGAGTGCGCGCCGCGGCTTACTCAATGACGCGTTGAAAGTGCCATAAAAAAGGACATGAAGACATCCCAAGGAAGGAGGCTGTGGAAGAGAGGGAGAGGGGAGACAGCTCCAGAGGCTTGCCAGAGCAAGACAAGACATCGCTGGCGGACGGAGATGCCATGTCGGGGGTTAGGTGCTGACAGCATTTTAAATGAAATGAAAACGAGATGCTTTCACTTTGGCCTGCCCTGTCCCACAGCCAAATGTCTCACTTGGGTGACTCTTTATCCCACTCCGCTCCACATCTTTTCCCACCAAAGTATCTCCTCTGACCCTGCCCCTTCCCCTGCCCCGCCCCCTTTTATTCTTGCCACTTCTTTCGGCTTAGATTGCCAAAGTAAGCAGAAGTAATGTCGGCGACCTGCAAGAAAAACTTGGTACTGGAGTTGGGGATGGGGTTGGGATTGGAGTTGGGGTTGAGGATGGGGTTGGGATTTGGGGTTGGGTATGGGGTTCGAGGTTCGAGGTTGCCCCAGGGCGGTGAGTTTTGTAAAAAGGTCTAATGCGATGGCCTGCTCAGAAGGCGATTACACAAAGGGTTGGATGTTGATTCAAATTGATCTGCCGGATTGATGGGATGAGCTGGTAATAACCTAATACTCCAAGGAATTTATGGATGCCGTGGTTGGGACAACTTGGACTAATTAAAGCTTAAAAATAGCTTTTAACATTTTAAGAACTTGCATTGGTTTAAGCTATTCATTTCTGATCTTGGTTTGAATTTTTACTTGAATATTTTATGGTATTTTTTTAAAGAACTCCAATTTAAAAATATAAAATATATATATATATAATATACACAATTTAAATATACGCAATTTTCAAAACCATTCTGTTAAATAAATTCTACAATGAATAATATAAATATTTATACACTATTATAAAGTTTCTGCTTAAATGCAATCTAAACATGATATATGTATTATTTTTAGACTGTTCAAAATAATAAGAATAAATGTTTCTTATTATAGAGAGTTAATTCCTGGAATATATATCACTAAATTAAACAAAAGTACGGAAGTATAATTATACAAATAGAAATATTCATACACAATTAAAGAGTTTCTGCTACTAAAAATAATATATTATTTTCATAAAGATTAAACTCAAAAATCTTTAGAGCTAATTCCAGGAAGATATATCACTAAATTATGCAAAATGCAGAAGTATAATTATGCAAATAGAAATAAATATACACTAAATTCTATATAAATATACATATAAAGTAAAGAGTTTTTGATATAGTGCATTCTACGAATGATATAGAATTTACAAGAATATTTAACACAAAAAGCACTGTTCCTCCTCAATCTGTTGAGTTTATTCCAGGAAGATCTATGACTAAATTATGCAAAATACAGCAGTTTTCATACATGATTGAATGAGTACTTCAAAGGGACCGATGAGGCCAATTGAGAGGAGACCCCGAGAGCAGTAAACAGTGATACCTTCGATGTTCCACAGACACGTGACGATTATCGGGACCATCAATAAATTAACACAAAAAGCGAGGACTGAGCGAAATGCGAATGAGTTGAGTTGAGTTAAGTTGAACTCAGATGAGTAGTTAACGCGAAGGAAGCGCCTGGATAGCGGTCGTAAAGGACGCTCCTTGAGGAAGGAAACATGCCATGCATAGCTGATGAACAATCCGAACGTGAACAAAAACCTTGAGCAATAAAAACTAAATTATATCCTTTGAGGCTCACTCAAGTGGCGGCGGCGAAACAGAAACAGAAAAAAAGAACAAAACGCTGCGAAGCAACATGTTGGCCAGACCAGACCAGTCGAGATACATCCATCCGACACACAGATACTCACACTCACATGGCACACACTCTGACAGACGTCGCCGACCCACGCACTATTTAATTTAGTACAAAATTATTATGCGCAACATTAGCACTCGTCTCGGTTTGCCTGGGTCCCGGGTTTGGGATTGGGATTTGGGACCTGGGACCTGGGTTTGGGAGGGGTTGGGTTTTGGGACCGAGCTCGGAGCGTGAGGTGCCTCAAATGAAGTGTGAATTTTGCTGTCAGCTCGTCATTCTCGGCGGAGCGAACAGAGCAAACAAAAAATGCCGCCTTTGGTGTTTTTCTTCTACCCCGGTATTTTTTTTTTTAATTTATGTAAATTCCCGGACGTTCACAAAAATTGAGCGTAACGTTGAGCATCGCAATTACTTCTTCTTTTTTTTATATTGCTTTCATTAATATCAAAGTTAATCGTCTATAAATTAACGGACATTCGTTCATCAAAATTTGGTATAAAAGACGTTCCGGCTTAAGTTTATAATTTAAACAACTTATGAAAAATGATGTTAAAAATCTGTAATCTTTTTTCAAGTTTTTAGTCGAAACAAAAAAAGATTTTGTATTTCTTGTAGTAAATTTTGAAATTTTTGTATACCACAAAAATAAATTTAACTTAAAATTAAAAACTATTTTATACCTTTATTGGACACATTGAGTGCATTGCATGATTAATTAAATTTTAAAACGTTTTTTGTGTTTAGATACATCTCCCAACATATATCCATATATCATAAGAATATCATATAAAATAAGATGAAATATTTCTGTAAGTCTGGATATTATTTCATATTTATAGGTCCGAATTTTGAAAATGATTACTAATTCAAAAACAATAAACTAATCATGGTCAATAAACATAAAACTTAAATCATTTTGTACCTTTCTTAGATAGATTGAATGCATTACATCATTAGTTGATGAATATAACTAATAAAATGAATTTTAAGAAATATGCACATCTCTCAGTCCATATCTATAAATCATAAATATTTCATGCTAAATAAAAATATTTCTCTTAGTTATGGGAATTTAAAATAATCTAAATACAGTTAATAAACTTTCTTTTAGTCATATTGAACACATTACATCATTAGTTAAATTCTATTACCACATATCTTTATATCTTAATTATTTGATACCAAATATGATAAAATATTTCTTTTAGTCATGAAAATTAGTCATAGTTCTTGTTGCGAGTTTTGAATAATATTTTATAATAAACTTATAACTAAAACCATTTGAAACCTCCCCGAACACATTACATCATTAGTTAAATTCATTGTAAAACGAATTTTGAGATACATACAAGTATATGCACATCTCGCAGCCCATATCCATATATCATAATCAAATGGAACGAGCGGAGGAGAACGGTTTCAAAGGCACGGAGCAGCAGCATCAGCAGAACAACAAACAAAATATTTATGGCCAAACATAAAAATCTTTATGACCTACCGATTCAATCAGAACAGAACAGAACAGAACAGAATATATACCCAGAGCGGGAGCAGGAGCCGGAGCAGGAGCGGGAGCAGACCCAAAACAACAACTGCGCCGGGTCCCGATGCGGATGGCGCTTCCTGGCGTACACAGGATATAGCCATCCATAAGGTGTATCCCCTTCCCCCCAGTCCCATGTGGACTCCGGCTCGGCTTGATAAAGAGAACATAAATTATGGCCCTATATATCATGGAAAATCTATCGACAACGTTGAGTTTTTATGGTCTCCGAAGGAACAACGCAGTTTAACGAGCCGGCGAGAGTCTGGCCATGTTTATTGATTTACTTGCTAATTTTTCAGATCCCGGCAGGACCGGCAAGGAGTGCGGTCAATCAAGGACATCCGAGTATCCCAGTATCCGTCCAGCCCGGGATAGGCCATTGTCCTTGATTTATGGTCCGTCATTCATTGCCAGCCACCAAAGTTGACACTTCTGCGTAGATCCCGGCGACTGTCCTGCCTTTTGTGCCGAGAGTCACTCCCCTGGACCAAGCATCCCATCCCATCCTCCCCTCCTCCCTGGTGTGTGCATCCTGACATTTTGACAAATAATTTTATTGATGCTCTGTTCCTCGCTGTCTGTGTTTGGTTTTTAATTGTCGCCGAGCTGCGAGCTGGACGCACGTGATAATTGCTCATTTTATGACGCATTTATCAAAGGACATTTCGAGGTCTCGTCCTTAGCAGGGTCCTTTGTCAGTTGTCCCAGCCCAGCCCGGTCGCAGTTGTTGATTTTCTGCGCTCATGCTGTGTCTGGCAGAGAGGGAGGATTCCTCCTGTGTCGACATCTGATCCTGATTCTATGTACCTTCCCCCCCCTGCCCACCACTCCAAGGATCCGACAGTCACGCGTCATTTATTTTTCCGTGACAGTTCGACTATGGTTCTGCAATCTTTGCTTCTCCTGGGCATTAGTCCTGGCAAATTGAAATCAAGAAGCATCATCTGCTGTCTGGAGTTCAATGTCTTTTGTACTTAATTCAATTCGATATTAAACATATTTGAAGTTGCTAGAAAAACTCCATTTCCAAATAGTGAAACCCTCCAAAATCTATATCCTTTAATTTATTTTCCGGATTAAAACCTTTATTAATACGAGTCGTATATCATTCTGATACCATCGCTAGGATATATTCTCCCTCCCCGGGGGTTACTCCGCCTCCTTTAAGCGGATATTGTATGCAATTAATACTTAATACCCAAAATGGCAATAAAAATTGATATCATCAATTTATCATTTTACAATCCTGCACGTGTCAAGTTGTAGGTATTCCTTCCGATCCGTGTTCGAATATCTTTTTTGCGGCCAAACGATTAATTTGCCGTATTAATCCACCCAGAAAGGACACTCGGGGGGTGTTTAGGACACAGTTGGCAACGAAAAAAAAAAAAAAAAGGATCCCTTTTTTTGGTGCATTACCGTAAAATTTCAATGTCACCATTATTATTTGTCCTTTTGGGCAACTATTACGAGATAAATCGTTGTCGATAAATTATCGACAGGCAGCAGGACTCGGTCTACTCTCTCTGCGGGACATCCCTCGTTGTATTTTTTTACGGATCCGACTGCTTAGTTCGGTTTCATAGGGTTCCATTGAATTTATTACAGTTTGTTTTTCAATTTTTTAAATGGCATTCCGGCCCTCCCTCCTCCTCCTCCCCCTCCCTAGATCGGAAGTGAGTTATTGTCCTGCTGCATGGCACGTAGACGCATTCAAATCGGAAGTAATTATGGTGGCATATAAACGATATATATAAACTATAGTATTATGGATCCGTGGCATGCATTCGACTAAGTTTGATCAAGCGTGAACATAATATACGAGAATGTGCAGCGAACAAAGTGAATGAATAAAGTAAAGTAACCCCCAAAACAATTTGTTTATTTCATATTATTTTTATTTTTAAATGTAATGAAAATTCTATGGTTGGTTTTTTACAACGTTTGAGAGGGTTTTCAACGATGGGAAAAATTAATCACAATTGATTTGTTCTTGATAAGTACCATAAAATTAATATAAGTAATACAAAACAAAATAATATAAATTATTTTTAATCAACTTTGGGATTATTTCATTATAGAGATGCAAGTTGTTTTTCTAAAAGATGTTTGTGTTCTATATACCCACATATCAATAGTACATAAAAACTCTTTAAATTAGTTAAGTATTAAATCTAAAGTCTAAGTAATTTATGGGTTTTTTATTGTATATAACTTTATTTTAGTTTAATCAATGTGAAAACTAAGTAAAAAAAGCTAAGATGCCTGTACTGTCAAAATTATTTATACCTATTATTGCCACACTTGTTAGTTAATTAATATTTTAAGTTTATGTAAATAAAGCATGATTTTAATGAAACCATAATACAAACATCTTTTTGTTTTAAGAAAATTGCAATAACCCCTATTTAATATATAAATAATTCTACAAATATTACAAATACCATTAAAGCTACTCCTCTCCCACGATTAAATTTGACTAACATGAGATTTATTCATAATAATATTACACCAATAAATGTAGAAGAGATAACAATTTAAGAAAGTAATTCAAAATGAAATATATGTTACTGCCAATGGTAGAAACCGAAATAAAGCAATTATCGTGCTTGGTCTGACGAGGAGAGGGAAGTAGGGGGAAGGATACTTCTTCTTCGGGCGTAAGTCAACTGAAAATCCGCAGACAGTTAAACGACTTCCCCTTGGCCCCTGCAGCAATCTCGCACCCGCCACCCACTTCACGGATATATATATATATATATATATACCTTCATATTGCCGGAGATAATGTCAAATTTATTGCATTATTTTTCGCTCCTCTTGCTGGGTAGTTGTTGTGCATGCGTAACCCCAACCATCGCACCACCCTTCGGCACTTCAGGCTGAACACCACCCACACCCCCACCTCCTCCTACTGCCACCCACCACCCCCTCGTACTGCCTGCTGTTGTGCATAAATCAAAAGGTAAATGGCTGCATTTTTATGACTGCGCCGCCATCGTCGTCGTTCATCGTCGTTCTTCGCCTTTTGCGCTGCTTTTTCGCTTCGCTTTTATCACACAAACATTTCTCTGATAATAAATGCCATAAAAATGAAGAAATATGTGGTTAATTTTATGTGCCGTCGTTGTTGTTGTTGGTGTTCACTGTACTTCCTTTTATATTCCTCATATAAATGTTTTCGCGGCTACAAATTCCTCCCCACAACATCTGAATATCTTTCAGTGCTTCACTTTACGATTTCTGCCAGGATAAACGGAGTATATGCATCTTTTTGGTGGTTAAGGTATAACTTAAGATATGGTAATAAAGCTTACAATATTATGTATTAAAATATAAACATATTATAAAATAAAATATAAAATACTGTAAAACACACGTTTAACAATGCAAATATTATAAATATTGCAGTATAAGCAGAGTAAATGCACATTTCTGGTGGTAAATGTATAACTTAAGATATGGTAATAAAGCTGAAATATATTAGTAAAATAATTAGATAAAACACAAGATTAAAAATGAAAATAAATTATTAAATAAATATCAAATTTATTTATAATAGCTACAAGTACAGAAAATTAAATTATCAAAAGGAAAAAACTACTTTAAGGTACTTTAAATACATATCTTACTAAAATACTCCCATAAAACACCAGAATAAAAATGCAAATATATAATTAAATAAATATCACATTAAAATATAACAACTACAAGTTGCAAAATGACTTTTTTAATTAATCCCCGTTAACCACAAAAAATTAAGTTATCACCTAGAAAAGCACTCCAAGGTGAGCATTATTCTGAGAGCAAATCGCTTCGGTCACGGTATCAAGGTGTTCCGTACTTCCGTGTGGCATTTTCCTTGGCCCCGTGTAATTTATAATATTTTTGTATTATTTATATGACGCCCCCCAGCCACCGTTTTGGGGTTTTACTTGGGGAGCTCCGCAGATCCGCGGCTCCCGCAATTCGCCAGTAAATAATTCACATGCAGGAGAAGCGAATTTATGACGCTGACAAAGTGGCCATAAAAAATAACAAATAATAAAGGAAAATACTTGCCAACGTGTGCGTAAACTCTCTAACCCGACTGTACCCGGAGCATAAATACATATTTATTTTGGCAAACACTTTGCGCACTTTTTTCTACTCATCCAGCGCTCTGCACGCAAAACCGCAAATTATGTCTAAGCCGGATCGTAAAGTATCGCAGCACGCTCTTACCTAATAAATCCATCATTTTCGCCGAAGGCCAACAGAGAAGAGTTTTTCCTACCTGCCTTGGACACCTCACCTCACCTCACACGTTTGTTTTACTGCCCGCGGCTTAGAACCGGTGGAAAATCCGAAAAGAAAATATCCAAATACTCCAAATCGGGATTAGAAACTGTCGCTTCTTGAGTCCCTGCTTATGGCCCATATTTACACAGATTTTAATTTACTTTCCAGGGGCTTTTCAAGGGGGGGTCTTAAAACTGGTGATTAGGTAACATTTTCTAAAAGGAATAGCTTTAAATAAAGTATCTTAATGCTGAGAGCAGGGTATTTGGGGATTAGAGTTCTAGGGTTTATTTCTATATCTATTAGAATGGAGTATTTCAAATGGTCAAAACTAATCCAGAACTCATTAAAGTAATCTAGTAATTAGGGAACCATTTATAACCATTATTAGGAATCTTAGATACTTTTCCAACTATAGATACTTTCCCAATATCCATGAGGAGAGCTAAATATCCAATTTCAATGTTTTTCTCACAATTAAATTAATAATAAATGAATTACAATCCGTACATCCACCAAAATAATTACCACTTAAATTATATTTGCGAAATTCGAGCGAACAAATAAACCGAGTGTGAAGTGGAAAACGCAGTGCAATTAAAAATGCATCGAAATTAAGTAAAGCCATTAAACTATTACCAACTTTTGCCAGTGCCACAACACACCGCAACACACACACAAAGTGGCCAGCTACACCGCCGCCCCCCCTTCCGACGCCCCTGCCTCCACCACTTGTTTGATATGTGTAGATTAATTAAGCCACACACACACACACACACTCGCAGGGGAATGAAATGTGGAAAAATTGCTCGGAAAAACTTTTCGACGCGACAACAAAACAACGATTTCCACTTAAACAGCAAACAGGAGCCGCACAACACAAAAAAAAATAAATGAAAAGAAAAAAAAAGGAAAACCAACCGCAGAAGTTAATCGAAAAACGCTAAACAAAGGCCACAACAGCTGTGTGTGGGTGGGAGCGAGAGAGGGGCAGATAGAGCGAGAAAGGTAGATAGAGCGAGCGAGCGAGCGACAAACAAATTAATTTTTATATGACATTAAAACGAGCGAAGCGAGGCGATGGAAATGGCTGAAGAGTGTGTTTAAGTGTTGAGTTTCGAGGAACAAATCTCAGAAACAAATGGGGGCGCCCCCCTTTCCGCAGCCACTGCTGCTGTTGACAGCCCCATCAAGAGCGTGTGAGAGAGAGAGAGAGCGGGAGAGCGAGATTGACTGAGTGAGCGCGTGACATATGTGTGTGGCTGAAATTGATGAGTGCTCTGTCCCCCTTCCTCTTCCCTATCCAACAGCACAAACTAAGAGAGAGCCCCTCTCTCGACTCAACTGTTGCTCTCGAAACGAGTGTTGCCGTGTAGCTAAGAGAGAGCGCGAGAGAGAGCGGAACCTGTCTGGCTTCCATTGCAGGGCGCATGCGATTGTGATTGGGCAAAAAGTACGCCATATTTGAAAATTACAATCACTCGCTCTCCCTCTAGCACAGCAGGCGGCTCTCTTCTAGCACACACAGCACAAGGAGAGTGTGCAGCGCTGCGAACCAGTTTGGAGAGAGAGCGCGAGAGCAGAGAGCGTAAGAGAGGGAGAGCGCGCTCTGCTGGCAGCATTCGGCGGCATTCGTATCTTGCGAATACGAAAGTATCTGCATTCAATTCGATTTCAGACTTCAGAGCGTTCGGACGTGTGCGGAAAAACCTGAAGATTCAAAATACACAGAACCCAGCGGAGTGCCACAGAGAAAACCCAGAGTCCAGTGGAAAGCAGTCAGTCAACTGTTGTCACTGATCGAGAGTGTTTGTCGTGTTCGCTTCGTCGCTTCGCGTGGAAAGTGAAAATACAGCGTGAAAATAGATAGAAAAAATACAGAAAACAAAACCAAAACAACAAGAAAAGTGATCGAGAGCAAGAGAATTTCCATCTGCTCGAAACTAAACTAAAAGTGTGAACTCAACGTCTTTTTGGATTATTTCGACGTTTGCCGTCGCATTTCTGTGGATTAACCTCATCGAACCCGAAGCGAGGCTACAAATTTGCAATTTGTAGCTTTGTCTCGCCCATCTTGTGGATTATCTATCTTCATTGCGATCGCAGATCAACTCCAAGCAACTAACTACGAAATGGTTGTGTTGGAAGGAGGCGGCGGCGTTGTTACCATTGGTAACAACCAGTATCTACAACCGGACTATCTGGCCCCATTGCCCACAACGGTTAGTATTGTTAGAGGGAAAATTTTAAAACTTACAAATTCATTTAAATACTTCAAATTAGAGTGTTACAAAAAATAGAAACACAAAAAGATACTTTTATAAATTCTATAAAATAAACAAAATGCAACAGAAGTTGAACGCTGGAAATAAAAATATATCTATGTTCTTTAACAATTTAAATATTTCAAATAAATTACAATTCACAAAATAACGAAACTTATTTCCGAAAAAAATAAGAAATACAATTTTATATAAGAGGAATTATAAAACACATTTTTTTTTATGAATAGAACAAAAGAAAAAAATATTTTTCAAGAAAAAGATAATCTCAAAATAAATTATAGTACCAAACATCTAAAAATCTCTTTCCACATTTTTGTTTAACCAACAGATGGATGCCAAAAAGAGTCCCCTGGCTCTCCTCGCACAGACCTGCTCCCAGATTGGAGCAGATTCATCGGCAGTGAAGCCACTGCTGGCGATGGACAAGAACAAGACAAAACCCGGCGCCTGCTCCTCGTCGTCGAACTCGTCGAGCTCCTCGAGCAGTGCTGATATTTCGGCCTCCAAGTCGCCTTCGGGTCAGGCCAAGTCACCCAAGTCCAGTACCCCGATTAGTGCCACAACCACCTCGAACTCCACCATCGGAGGAACCACCACAACCAGCACCGGGGAGATTAAGTTGGCCTTCAAGCCGTATGAGACAAATGTGCTGAGCCACCAGAATCAGAACAGTTTCAAGAGCAGCTCCTCTTTGGATGCAGAGCAAACGCGCCCCAGCTCCAAGAACTCATCCTCGGCGCAGGAGCGAGTGCCATCCCGCAGCAAGGTGAACGGTAGTCCGATGGAGAGCCATAGGGCAGAGGAATCCTCAAGGAAGACAGTCTCCCCCTCGGGATCCTCGCAGCGCGGAGCCAGTCCCATTGTCCGTTCGGGAATGGAGGTCCTGAGCAATGCCAATGGAACTGCGCAGCATCCCAAGGAGATGAGCAGCATGGCAGCGGCGGCGGCTGCAGCGGCGGCGGCCTACAAGGTGTCGGGACCGTACGGAGTGAATCCCCTGTCCGCCCTGTGCTGTCCGCCGGGCATGGAGCAGCATGCAAATCCCGCCTTCCGACCACCCTTCGCCGGAGGCTTCACCCATCATCATGCGGCTATGTTGGCGGCGGCAGCGGCCAATGGAGGCTATCCGGGCGGAGCACCAGGCGGAGGACCGGGGGGACAGCCCAATCCGTATATCACCTACCAGCGGATCAAGACTCCCGCCGGTGGTGAGGCCATAGTGCCGGTGTGCAAGGATCCCTACTGCCCCGGCTGCCCCTATTCGGCCCACACCCAACAGATGCTGATGGGCGCCCCCTGCCCCGCTGGCTGCACCCAGTGCGAGCACCAGAAGTACGGTCTGGCCATGGCCAGTGCTGCGGGACTGCAGCAGGCGCATCCCTACTCACAGGCAGCGGCTGCGGCCGCCGCAAATGCTGCAGCTGCTCGATCCGCTCCCTACGTCTGCAGCTGGGTGGTGGGCGACGCGTACTGCGGCAAGCGGTTCCAGACCTCCGACGAGCTCTTCACCCACCTGCGCACCCACACCGGCAACCTGTCCGATCCCGCTGCCGCGGCCGCTGCTCTGGCCCAGTCGCAGGCCCAATCCTTGCTGGGATCCCTCTTCCCGCCGTCGGCGCTGAGGGGAGGATATCCCACGCCACCCCTGAGCCCCATGTCGGCGGCAGCGGCGGCGGCGGCTGCGGCTCGTTATCATCCCTATGCCAAGCCACCGCCAGGAGCCATGGGAGGAGCCCCATCGCCCTTCGGGGCCGGAGGAGCCTTCAATCCGGCAGCTGCGGCAGCGGCGGCTGCTCTGGGACCCTACTACTCGCCATATGCCATGTACGGCCAGAGGATGGGGGCAGCGCACCAGTAGAGGAGGAGATACCAAAAAGAAACCATCACAGAAGCGAGGTCCCACAGATAGATAGATAGGGACAGGAGGAATTTCAAAGAAAAAAGAAGAGAAAAGATAAAACCAATGCAAAGGCTGATGTCTCTGGCTTTTGCGCTATTCTGTGATACTAAACTGTAGTTTAACGAGCGCTAGGTACACTTAAGTCAGATACACGAGGAATCAGATAATATTCAAAACATAAAACCACCCACAGACAGACAGACAGGAAGTATCTGCAGAGTTTATTATTTGTTCTCAAAGTTCAACCAAAGTTTTCTTCAATTTTCAACGACTTCCAATTTTTGTTAACGACGAAAGAACCGATTGCTGAGATGTTCAAACCTTGTTTTAGTTTAGTTTCGCTTTAAGTCTTATGAACCTATCTTATAATACAGCCGACAATTGGAGTCATCCTAGATGTAAGCACCATAAATATAGATATATATACCATATATATAACAACCGATCACAGCAATGAAAAAAAACACGAAAAAACCAAGCAAAAAAATAAAACAAAATACTGGAAAATAATTACGTATTGTGTGTGTGTGTATGAATTCCTTAAATATAAAATAGATTTCCTATTTACTCCTTGATGTACGCAAAAGCCACACAACACACACGATCTACAGAAGAAGCCACAGAATATATCTAATTTAAACAACAACATGCAACACATTCGTATAAAAAACTGAGAAATATACAAGAAAAAAACATTTTTGAAAATACAAACCGCAAATCTTTTCTTTCGAAACCGATTCATTTGCAGCTGGTTGGAGGTAATCTTTCCTGGTTTTTCCTGGGGTTCCGCTTATCTTCGCTAAAAATTCAATTTTTTGCCTTTCATGTTGAATTTCCTTACTCACCCGAGGGCCGTAAATACTCTGCTGATAATATTCGTCTGGATTTGGAATTATATATTTACATAAGTTCCTTAGACCTTATCAGTTGATCATTCAAAAAATATTCTAGGAATTAAAATCACATTTTTTAGAAATTTTAGAAATTGAGTAATGATCGCTTCAATATTCTAGGAACCGCTAAAAATAACTTGAATTTTCTCATAAACCAGATTTGATATTAAATTTGAATTCCCCTTCAAATCCGACCCAAAAGAATTCCAATCAAATCCGAAATTTGAATTTCAGGAGTGCTTAATAAAACAGTCATAAAACACCCAAGCTGAAAATTAAAAATCAATAAAAATCACAAATTACGGAGTCAAAATCAAT
Source organism: Drosophila setifemur (assembly GCA_021224005.1). NCBI lineage: Eukaryota > Metazoa > Arthropoda > Insecta > Diptera > Drosophilidae > Drosophila > Drosophila setifemur. Next base: position 5,374,635 of record JAJJHY010003979.1, read on the forward strand.
TGCCATTCAATGGGCGATTCAAATAGGCAATGTATCTCCAAGTTCGTGTGCGCACAATACAAATGTGTGCTGACTGAGATATGCCTAACAAAATATCGAAATCTCAAAAGCAACTCAACGCAACTCAACAACTCAAACTTGGGCAACAATCAGCGGCATTCGGCAACAATAAAATCACTGGCGTTACTTCGAGTGTATCTCATAAATAAATTAATTGTGACAATATTCAATTGATTTGATTTGAAATTATCGCATTCAGCTGTCAGACGACAACGCTTTTTCAATTGTTTCAATTTCCATCAGATTTTTTCTGTGACTCTAACCCACTTGAATGTTTTTTTTTTGTCCCCCCCCCGATTTGATTTTGATTTGATGTGAACACAAAAATCGCTTGGCCCCAATATTCCCATGTGGGAATATGTTTTTTGGCCGGAAGGGGGCTGACACCAAAAGGGGGCTCGATTTATCAATACCCAGCAATCAGAGTTGGCAAATGAAATGGCTAAGTGCGAGGCGATGATTTTGTATCTCATAAAGGGGATTATTGCTTTTTATTCGAGGATATACACTTTAAGGGAGTGTTTTGGTAGCTTTAAATATATTGAAAATTTGTTGAAATATTAAAAATAAAATTAAGCCAATATCAAGTGATTATAAAGCACTATTTTACCTCAATTGAAATATATCTTTTTCTATAAGTATGGCTATTTAGTGATGAATTTATTCTTCTAATTGAATGTTTCTTGAAAATAAAATGAAATTATATTTAAATAATTATAGAGATTTATTTTACCTCAAATAAAGTATTTATACTAATATTATTATTGCTATTAAGTGATGAATTTATTTTCCCATATTTATGAAACCATTTAGGCCAGCCTTTAATTTCCACACTCTTCATGATTTATATCAATGTTTTTTTACATACATATATATTCCCCCCCAATTTCGTTGGAAAATAAATTTTGTATGGCGATCTGATTGTCTGTCTTTTGCCTCTTTTGTTGTTGTTGAACCGAGTGAATTGAATTTATTTACATGCATCATATTTCTTTTGTTTCGCTGAGTTGTCCATGTTAAACAATTTGTTTTGATGTCAACACTCGCTCGAAGTCTCCAACAGAAGCAACAACAACAAGAATAACAACAACAAAAACAAGAATACAAACAACAAGAGCAACAACCACAACAAAAGCCTCCACAGCAGCAGAAAACCGAAAACCAAAAACCGAAACAAAAACAACAAAAACTCTACTCAGCAACTTTTCGTTATAAATAGACAAGCTCTGATTGTAGAGTTTGGAGAGGGGAAAGGGGAGAGTGCCCACTCCAATGATTTCTCCGCCGCTCTCCATTGAGATCTTGTCTGGCGCTCAAGTTGGCTGTTTGGAGGCTTTTCGCCAACTGGCTCGTTGGTCTAGGGGTATGATTTCCGCTTAGGGTGCGGGAGGTCCCGGGTTCAAATCCCGGACGAGCCCAAGTAAAAGAATATTTTTTGTTTATTTGTTAATATTTAGAGGTAATAATATAATAATATTACACACTGGAAAATAATACTTACTATATAATACATACAAACAAATATGTAATAAATACAAATACAATTGAAAATCTTTAAGAGATATATATTTTTGGGAGATTATTATATAAATAAAAAAAAATAAATAATGAAAATAAATCGAAAATTGATATATCCATAGCTTTCAATATAAATAGCATTCAAATAAATAATAAATAAAAATAATTAATTCGAAATAATATTTTTCCATACTCTAAAGATTAAAGTATATTAACCGATATATCTATTAACCCAATTAAAAAACCCGTTCCACCTAAAAAGAATATATAGATATTTTCCCAACCGAAGAATTTCCAAAGAATTCCATATAATTTCTCGATTTATTGCTGCACTTTTTATGCCCGCCATAGGAGCTATCAAAACTTGAGTCATAATTATTAATACCCTGCACGAATCGGGCTGTTTAAGGCCATAAATACAAATGGCAAAAAACCTTTATGGTATCTTGTGCCTTCGGTTCTAGCCCCTGTCTCAAACTCAAATTATGGGATCATGAAAATTAAGTCTAATCAAAGGTTGTGATTTTCTAAAGGGGGTTTTCAATGGATAGGGTGAAGAATTGGGGGTAATAAATAATAAACATAAATATTGAAATATAAATTTTAGTTGATAAATTATTATTGACCAAGTTTTGATATCATACTTTAATATTGCTATTTAAAAATTTAAAATTTCGCAGAGCATTTTCATCTTCGGTTTGCCATGATCCATTTTATTCAGTTTTGATTTTTTCTTTTGCATTTTTGTTTGGCTTTTTATTTATTGGCACCGTAGAACTGACAAGTTGTCATATGGTTATTGCTATATAGTCATAAAACCGATTTTATTGGCCGGGCATATAGAGATGTTGAAGATTAAGCGACGCGAAAAGTATGTCTAAAAAATTTATGATCAAAATAGAAATATACGAATAGCGATCGGAACGATGATTCGCATTTAATTAAAGAATGCATTTGTCTAGCTGTTATATATACATATATATATTTATTATAACTCACCAGACTTTAGATTTTTTTGTGGCCATATTTCCTTTGAAGCAAGCAATAATCTATAAATATCATATAAATTGTCGACTGAGATTGCTCGAGGATTATTTGTGGCCCTATAGAACGTCGACAGCTGTTTTTTTTTTGTGCAGTGATTTCGCTTTGGCGAATTGATATAGAATTCCACTGACAAGTTGACGTTTTAGATTCGATGATTTATTTGCGGAGCTACTCGTGATTTATGAGGTGTCGTTCGAGATTAGCAGTTGAATGGGTCTTTGGGGTTAGCTAGCATACGCTAAAAACTGATAACTCCAGAAATACGATTATTCAACTAGGAGTCTATTTTAATTGGATTAAGCAGATGTTTGAATGAAAGGTTCAGATTTAAGTTATAAATTTGGTTCGTGAGATAATGGAGTAATGATTTTTATGTAAGCTATGGCCTCCCCGGATAAAGATCAATAAAAGATACACCCACAAATAGAAAACTTGTTGCCACATTCCATCCCCAAAAGAGTTCTAATAGGTGGCGAGACCCGGTCGCATGTTGGCCATAAATTAAACAAGAAAACAGCAGCTGACTGATGTCAGTGTTGTCGTCGCAGCTAATTAACAGTTTTGTTATAAATTACACCCGAAGTCATTACAATTTTTACGTATCCTCAGCTCGAAGGGCGACACGCCCATTTGGGGCGTCAATCATGCGTAAACTGACACAGATGTGACATTTAGCGGGGGCCCGCTAGATACATTTGTATCTCTTAGTTGCTCCCGTGTATCGGTGTGTCTGTATGTGCGTCTGTATGTGTGCCCACTGTCAACTGTCAACTCCTTAATAATTTTCCGTTTCTTGTTTTTCTGTTCGTTTTCCGTGAATTTTACGCCCCCGCTGCGAGTCTGTCCTCCTCCGGATCGCATCTCCTCCTCCTCCTCCATCTCCACCTCCATCTTCCATGCTGTGTTGTGACATTGTTGCTGCTGTTTGCCTGCTTTGTTTTAATATTTATGGCTTCCTCGTGTCATTTTCATAATGTTGCGTTTGACACTTTCCCTCTGGGCTCTGGGCTCCTCACACATCCCATCCACATTCCATATTATCTTACATTATATGGGCGGTCGGTCGAGATCTCCGGATTTCTTCTTCCTCCCACTCTTCTATATGAATATATATGTATATGTGAGATTTTGTGTAAAATGTTTTTTGAAAATGACATTTGTTGCTGACACAACGACAACTGTCAACGGACACTCGGTAGCTATTTATTTTATTTTATTTTTTAGGGGGCTCATAAATTCGGGGTATGAGAACGAGTTGTTTGTTTCCCCTTAATACGATTTAAAAATCTGTAAAAAATAACTAAAATGTTACTCAAAATTGAACTAATACTAAAATTAAATAAAAACTACGTAACCCCTTATAAATTACAGTGGAAAAAAAGCAGAAAATAAAATATGCCCTCCTTCATTTGTATCTGAAGAATATTTATATATTAAATCGCTCGGAGAATTTATGGCCCTGCAAGGCCTTCCACGCAAAGCCTCCATATAAATACTTCAGCTGTGATTATTATTGCACCCAGTCACATTGTACAAACCCAGTAAGAAATACCCAGAAAATAACTAACTTACCAGCGGAAACAACTGGAAAGCGACAAAATCGAAAATACCTTGAGCCAAGGCGATTTAGTTGGGTTGTACTTCAAAGAACGCCGCCTGCGGTTTGTGTTTTGTTTGTTGTTTTCGGGTGGCTTGGCGCTAATATATTATTGATAGATATATCAGTGATATATATGTGACACTGGTCAGTAAGGGGCTTTGCTTTTGTTATGCAGTAAATTAAACCAGCACAAAGAAACACCGAAAATCTGAAAGGGTTTTGAAAGGTGTGTAAAACTTTGCAAGAATTGAATCAGGTCACTAAAAAAATAATAAATAAATATAGGGATAGCATACGGATTTCCTACATCCTTCTCCTTTTTTTCTGTATTTTTTTTGTCTTTAATTTTAAATTATTAATGTCAAGTTGTCGGATTATAGTCACTATGATTGAAATACTAGTATCTGAAGAAAGGGTCGACTAAATTATGCTCTTTGGTTTGGAATAATAATAAAACATTAAGGAAATTCATATTTAATAATTTAAATATATTTTGTTGCTTAAAAAACCCTTGTTTTAGTGTACTAGAATGACATGGCATTGGTTTTTGGCTCTTTCATATCTATCATCACATACCCTATACACTTAAAAATAAGCTCTACGTTGAAGCCTCAACAGGGCATAAATATTTCAGGCACTGTCAAGATAACCGATAGGCTAAAGCCGGCTGTTAAGTGTGATATAGTCAGAAGTTGCTAAATATGGGCTTGACCTGCTGCTGTTGATGTTGCTGCTGTTGCTGCTGTCCGATGGCCACATTATTAAGCCAATTCAGCGGCAGCAGATAAATAAATAAAATTTGAAACATTGCCGCAACAATAAAAGGCGACAGTACACGATTTATTAAACGAAGCGGCTGCTGCTGCTGCTCGGGTCCAAATGAAGAGGCAAAACAACACCGGCAACACCAACAACAGCAACACCAACAACAACAGCAACATTGAGGAGCGAACAGCAGCTGCTGCCACCGTGTTGTTGCTCACATTACTCTTTTTGGCGTGGCCCAGGCTGGCAGGCAGACAGAGGGAAACCGACAGCAGATACAAAGATACAGATACATTTGCTATATAGAAAACACACAATACTTGAGGTTGAGGCCAAAATGACTAATGACCAGCGATTATCAAGCGATAAAAGGCAAAGAGAGCCAGCAGCAGCAGCAACAACAACAAAGATAATTTATTATTGTTTTAAACATTTGTGTTTTGCGCTCAAACGAGATACATTTGTCTCCTCCATGCCATTCGGAAACCTTTTCAGCCTTTTGTTCATTAAGACAATAAACAAAAAAAAAAACAGACGAAGGGTCCCCAATAAACGAATAAAACATACATATTTATAGGAAATATATATATACCTCAGATGGCGCATATTATTTATATTTGTTTCTATTTTTTTAAGTATCTGAATACCAAAACTTTAAAATATGAAAGGAAGGAAGTTTACTATATATATTTATGCACCTTAAAATGATGTGTGATGTTACTTTTTTTTAGTTTTTGTGCCGACAACTTGTAATTAGCTGTCCCTTCCACTAACTCTTTTTTTATTTTTACTACCTTATGGGCGTTGAATTTGTGTTGGCTACCAGAATTAGTGGCAGCAAAAGGCAGAAGCCGCGGCTGCTTCAGAGAGAGCCGGCAACAATAATAAACTTTAAGATTCATGAAAGCGGCAAAAGGAAAATAAACAGTCAACGAGACGTAAATTTAAGACTTTCAGTATTTCATTTCTTTTGCTGCTGCTGTGCTCCTCTAACCAGTCTTTTTTTTCAGACAACTAACAAGGCAAAACTACACATAAAATATATGTACATATATACCCATAACTGAAAAATAAGAAACGAATTTAAGATGCTCTGTAATTGTTAGAAATTTTAGTTTAAAAGGGAATCTATGTTGTATTTCAAGGCATGCAATTTAAAATATTTTCCTTTTTTTAAGCCTTTCCCGTAGTTCAACAAACCCCTTATTAAAGGGTATCAAAAAAGGGGGTAAAAAGATCTCGGGCCGATTGTTGTGGCGTTGGTTGCGTTGTAAATGTGAATTGGCCGAAATTAAAAATATATTTATGACTTAAGTGGCAATAAATTATGTTTCTTGTTAAAATTCTATTGTTTCTGTGTCTGCCGGACGGTGGAATCTGCTGCTTCTGACTTTCTTTTTTTTTTTTGTTCTCTCCTTATTTATTTTTGTTGTTTTGCTTAAATTATTCACTCGGCGGTGGCTACATAAATTTGCTAACAATTGTGTGCTTATGACGTTATTTATGAGTTGCTAATGAAATAGGCTGCTGAATTATCCATATTGTCATTGATTGCCATTCATACCTCTCGAAATATTTAATTCTAGGGTAGAATAGAATATTGTTTTTAGAAAAAACAAAAAACAATCACCTCGACTGGGATGGTTTATTAACTTCTGACACTTCTGTCGCACCAGAACAACATAAATAGACAAAAACTGGCGGAGGAGATTACTTGGACTTGGTTTCCGTTGGCATTTTTTTGTGGGCGCCTCGAATGGAATTGATTTCATAACGACACAATTATGTTGGTCTAATCTAAATGGAGAGCAATTAAAATGGGAATTTATGGTCCCCATGTGCCACATACTCAGCGAGTTCAAGAGCTCCACTGGGCTGTCATCAGCTTATTATATTTCATAGAACTTTACGAGCTCCACCAGATTCGGTTGATAATTCCTGTCGATGGGCAATTAAAAATTTGTTTCACTAACAACTTGTGGTGTTTTTTTATTAAAATTTTGTTAACAGCACTTGAGAATTACATTTTGTTCAAAAATAAATCCCAGCGCCTTATTTTCGTGATAAACCGTGTTGTCTTTATAAACATGACAAGCATCTCTGGGGCAAATTATGGCAATAATATTACTGGCATTAGGCCACTTAGCTCCCGAGACAAAGATAATAAACAGAATCTGTGAGGAATTCGGGTAAGAAAAGATAAAACTTTCGGAACAGTCTCGTGATTGTCGTGCCGCCCCTTGACAAGGTCTCGAATTAGAGTGGATCTGTCTAAATTTAGTAGCCATTCGCTCCGTTTGTTCAGTCATACAGATAATACTGAGAAATATAGAGCACTCTAGACTGGAGAGGATTTGCAAGATTTGCTAGATTTGTTGAACGAGATTTGACTAGAAAGTGCGGAGATTCACTGCACCATTATATATCACCGGTCTCAGCTAGTTTCTGTTTGCAGATCTTGGCCATTTTTATCACGACATCTTATAGTATTATTAGCCGCTTTGCTTCTTTGCACAACTTGACAGAAAATACTAGCATCAAAGTACAAGTCGAGGTTATTTAAGTTTAACATTTAAATAACTCTACGCATTTTGGTAAAAGTGCAAATGGCATTTAAATAAGTATTATAATAGTTGTTATAGTTATTTTTTCAGCAGAAATTCAACAATTATAATCAAAAAATGATTAATTAATATGAATCTATTATAAGTTAATAGATTAAACTTTCCATCCCCTTTCAGTTTTAAATTGTTCGCTAACTAATTGAGAAAGTTTCTTTGGCAACCCATTTCATTAATAAATTGATTAGAAACAAAAAGTATCTTGAGAATGCCTCAAAGTCACACCCAAACCCAAGTCGGTGGTCGGTCAGAGCTGTCAGGCTGTTAAGCCGCCCACCATTTGGACGACCATCCTGAATCCGTCTGCCACTCTGACAGTGGCACTCTCCTCTTGGCCATTTAATCACAGTATTAACTCTTTTGCTGAGCCGCCTGTCACTCATGTCTCTTCTGATCGCCGCAGGGGCACGAAGAAGGGGCAGGGGAAGGGGAAGGGGACGGGGGGTGTCCAGTGGTTATGGGGCAGACGTCGATGTTATAAACACTACTGTCTTCCAACTGTCGAGTTGGTCTAAGTTTTTGAGCGCAAAATAAAAGCCGACTTGACAGCTGAACGGTCGGCCAACTCATGTTGATGATGATGATTATTATGTATTTTGTATTTTTGCCGTTTCTCGGTTTTACTACCCAATGACACAAATACACCGAGGAAAAAAATTGGTTAACTTATTTAATATTTATTATAAAATTTATGTAAAATATTTTCATTATTGCCTTTCAATTAAAATACACAATTCCGGAAAATTTAACTACATTTTTCGGTCAAGCTGTTTCAACTCATTTATTATCAACATCTAATACATTGAGAATTGTGATAAAAAACTTTGGATAAAATCCTTCAAAATAAAAGTATTATTTATAGAAATACGAAAT
>JAJJHY010003979.1:5383267-5398764 GCA_021224005.1 Drosophila setifemur
ATAAATAAATAATAATTATTATATTATAGAAATTCTAAATTAATGTACACATTCTAGTTTGACATGAAATTGAATAGTAAAAAAATAATACATGGATCAAATTCGCTCTCCAAATAACGAAATGAATTTCTAAATTAATGTGAAAATTCTAAATTGATTTTCTTAATACATTGACAATATTAATAAAAATGTATGAGAAAACCCTTGAAAATAAATTTATAAATATTGTTATATAATACAAATGATAAATAAATGTCAAATTTGACATGAATTCATGTATCATATTCTTGAAAATAAATTATAGATATCCGAAATTAATGTGCAAATTCCAATTTAACATGCGGAACCTTTGATAAAATTGATTTTTCATCGCGTGTGCAAAATGAATTCCATTCAAAATTCATTCGGAAACGCCAACAGTTGTTAAGTTTGCAGAACGAAATAGATGTGAATTTTTTGGAAACGCCTAATTGATTTCCGATTTTTTTGTCAGTGCCTTGAGACCCAGTTGGAATTGGACGGAGATACGGATACAAAGACAGGACGGAAAGAGGCAGAGGCAGAGGCAGAGGCACAGTTGGTCGGGCACACATTCGTTTAGGCTTTTAAACGCTTAGGTCGTCTTATGTTGGACTTAACGCGCTGCCCGATGCCCGATGCCAAAAGCCAACAGTTGGACAGCTGAAGACGCCTCAACTCGATGGCGACGGCGGCGGCGGCGAAACTTGAAATGAATTTGGACGCGCTTCGGATAATGAAAACGAAACGAGGCGCGCGCTCCACAAAACGGACGGACCGACAAAACCGAAAACCCAAAACCAAAAAAAGTTATAAAAAACCAAACGAAAAAAAAAAAACCGAAAAGAGTAAAAAAGCCAAGTAAAATCCCAACCGACACAAAGAATAAAAACGTCAAAAGTGATTTTGCGCTTTGGTCAACAGCAAAAGCAACAGCAAAAGCAAAAGCCAAAGACAGCCGCAAAGCGAAATCAAAAAGTGCCGCCTTCTTGGCCCTGCCAACAAAGTGGTCTGCGACTGGGCAGTGTCCACTGTTAACTGTTTTGTACAAGCTGATGAGCTTTTGGCCGCTTGGGGGATTTTGACATTTCATTTTTCGCATTTTTTCGTTGTGAGTTTCGTTGCGTTGCGTTTCGTTTGGGTGGTTAAATTTAAAACTCTTTGGTCATTGGTCATTTAAGCACGCACTTCTCTTAGCTAATGCGGTTAGATATAAAAAATTAATTTTTAAAAATGGTTTACATACCATAGATACACATATTGTCAAGTAGGCATTAGTGATATTTAAAATTGCAGCCTTTTTCTATGAAATTATTTAACAATTTTCATCGCAACTGATCTTAGGAAATTTATTAAATACTAGATAATAATTGAAAATTATTTAATTAGAAATCGATTATAAATCAGTTCTTAATTCCTTGGCAAATATTACAAAATGTTTGGTATAACAAAATTATATCCCATTACTCGAAGAGAAGAAAGCCAAATAATAAACTCAGCAACATATTTTGGTTGACTTTTGTTTTTAAATAAATATACACAAATGTACATACATTTACAAAATTAATTAATGTTTAATTAAAACATCTTGTTAAGCATATTGTTTAATGGCTTAAAAGGAATAAATAAAATGTTGTTCCACCACCTCCTTGAAGGCCTAAACGAGGTCTCATCAGCACACGTTAAACGATTGACCCCTCGTGGCCATAAATAATCGATTACTGTACGATAAAAAAAAAAACACACACAAAAATTTCACAGCTGAGAAATTTCAATTAGTTTCCCATGCAATCAATTCGGGTTAAGGCCTGTCATTCCCCACGCAAAGAGTGCAGGTCTTCTCCCCTTTTTCTTCGACCTCTTCAGCGTGTTCCTCGCAAAATACGAAATCGTAAAAAATTGTTTATAAATTATTGATTAAATGACAATGCGATGTCAGAATTTGATTTATGGCCTGGCCAAGAGAGACACGCAATCGACGATGCCACGCCAACACGTTGAAAAATTATTAAGCAAACAATAAAAGATGGCCGACGTCCCCCACGGAGCGATTTATGACAGCAAATTGTATATATATATATAGTGTGGCTATATAGCTCCATAAAGTGCGTGGCCCAAAGTTACACAACAGCCAAAAAGAAAGAAAGGCAATAAAAATAAATATGGGGAGGTTGGGTTGGTTGGGTTGCCGGCTGCTTTCATTAATTTATCATTGGACAAGAGCGAAAAAAAGTGACATCAAGTCACTCATCAATCAAAAATTACGAAACGACTGAAAACCGGCAAGAAAAGCAAAAAACTTCGATATTAGCTTTAGCCAGGGTGTTGAATTTCACTTGGAGAGGGTATATTATAATTATTGACTACCAAGAAAAGTAGTACTTCAAAATATCAATTAATTAAATTAATCTCACACTTCTCATTATGGAAATTTTCTACCTTCACTTTGCGACAATCTTATCATATTTACCATAAGCAATGGTCTTACATTTAAATACTAGTTAAATTCAATTTATTTGGGTCTTAAGCACAAGATCAATGGCCCTAACTGAATATTCGAGGTTTCAAAGTTTCAATTTTGAATTGCAAGTAAATCCCTTGAATATCCTTTAAGATGGGTAAGTTTCTGATATCAAGATATTTAAGTTGTCTGATTTAACCAGCGTGACATTATCTAAAATGGGGTTCTTTGGGGTTTAGTTCAAAAGGGAATATTGTGAAAGCCTAACCAAGACCAAAAAATGTGTTTAAGTATTTACAATAAGTTAAATTTTTAAACCAGCTTATGATAAAATTGGTTTTCACATTTACCAGAAATTAGATATCGAAATATTCGCCTCTCTTATATAAATATTTCGATAAGTTCCGATTATTTGGCATTTGTCCGAAAATACATATATTGATGATTCTATTTGTCCGGGTTTTAAATGAATAATATAAATAAATGTTCATTCATTTTAGATTCCTTTTATTTTAAGTATTTTTTTGCTTGAGCCTTTAATTAGTATTTCGATTATTACCGATTGATGTCGATATCGACTCGTGATTCTTCAATTTATTCAAAGCACATATTTCATATTATTCCCAAATTCCAAAAAAGAGGAAATATTATTTAAGCATTTTTCAATGAGGAAATTATTTTTTTAATTGAAATATCAATTTACTCCATCTACAGATTTTAGAAAGAAAAACATAAAATACTTCGATATTATATCGATGATTTATTTACAAGGCATAAAAATACCTTTTAGAAATTCAGACCATTAATTTAATGTATGAATATTCCCCAATCTCTGTTAATTTTATATTTCAAACTCTTTATAATTTATTCTCACTGCAGATCTGTGATATTCCGTAATCTGATTTTGCAATAATCAGGTCTTATAGTGATTTACGATCGCCGAACCCCCTAATATATAGAAGTTGTGAAGGACAAACAAGGCTTTGGGTTAGAACTATCCGCCATATAACATGTGGAATTGATTTACAGCGGACATCATCTGTCACATCGGGCTGGAGAGGTGTAAATACCGGGGATTATGCTGCTCCCGGTCTCCGGTCTCCGGGCACCGACCAAATAAGAATCAGAGACCAGCCACTTGGCCAACAATCAACAACCAACAACCAACAACCACTTTCGAAACCCTTTTTTTGCCTCATCTTCTGGTGGAACGAACAACTGTGCCAATATTTGCCAAACATTCATGATACGAGTAAGTTGGACCCGGTTTGGAGTGCCTCTCGGCATTATTTATCAAGTGTAACACGCCGTGTCTCTCTATTTGTATTCCAACACTCGGTGTCTGGGCAAAATGTTGATTACGGATCCCACTATATAGTGCGACTCTTGACTCTTGACATACAATAACTGAAAGAAATTTACGGCCTAGCTCTGGCTAGCTCTATCTTATATATACCCCTATTTCCAGTTTTCCAGTTTTTCAGATTTCACTTTTTATTTGTATCTCTGGGTTGTTTAATCTGTGTGTTGGCCTGTGTAAATAAATGAAAATAAATCTGCACGTCAGAGTTGATTTACACCGAATAATGCGCATTTTCCTGGTGTTTAACAGACTTAATGTCTGTTTATAGGTCCAGGCCAGGGAGAGAGCACTGTGTTTGGGTGTCGCCGCGCTATAAAATATATTAACCAAACTGATTTATTGCCTTTTGATAACCTCCACTCGCCCTGCCTCCGATTCGGATTCGGATTCACATTCAGATTCAGATTCATCGTCTAGGAGCTGTCGTCGTACCTCAGAGATCCCGCGAAAAAAGCTACAGATGCAGATGCAGAAGACGCTCTTCATAATTGCCTCGGTTATTTACGATCAGCTTTAAGTGTTTATACAGATACTATATATGCACACATTTTGCAGATTTATAGTCTCTTTTTAATGGGAGAGTGTGCCTTTAATTATTTTGTTTACGAAAACCTATTTCAATTTTTTTGCGTTTCGCTTTATTTACATATTTAATTTGACGTTCAATTGGTGAGGCGCCAGAAATTAAAAATTTCGACATTAGTATTAACTGTGGAATGCATTTTATTACTTAACCCGATATTCGGGATTTATTTTAAGAATTTTTAGCTCCCATTTAATTATGACTTATCGCTGTCAACGTTTTTTTTTATTTTTTTCTTGTCCGCAGATTTATTTCGTGACATTTTTGTGTCAAAATATTTGCGCACACAATTCTCTACGCCTATGGCAGCAAAAAAGGGGGGCGCAATAGATAATCCAAGCACTCGACATTTGACGCAATCTGCAAAGTTTGTTCACGTGTGACAAGGTTAATTTTTATTCATAAATGAACTGATAATACTAGAGTAGTATTCAAGATTGAAAGTGACTGACAAATGGATTGACAGTCGGACAGTTGTCCGAGGAAGATAAGGCTATATTTGATCGGGGGAAATAGGGCATTAAAATTTTTAACTATAGAAAACAGTATAATTTTAATAGCCACTGTAAAACTGTATTGCAATGTTTATAGTATTTTATTTAAATAAATTCTCGAGACCCCCTTTCCGAAAGAAAAGCAGATGCAAACTAAGTGGAGGAAGACATATGCGCAGAAATAGGATGAGAACGAAAAAAACAACACCACCTTCTGCTGGCTTTCAGTCATTAAGTCATTTACATATTTGCCAACAAAATGTCAGCCATAAAATATAAACTAAAGCAACTGTGTGAAGAGCAGAGCCGGGGCAAAAGCCGAGAAGATAAATGGAGGCGCAGCTGCTGCGGCTACATCAACGCTAATTGCTCTGTGCATCTTACAGATACATGGGCAACAGAGCAACAGCAACAGCAACAGCCACAGCAGAGCAGAGATACACACGGTCTGCGAAGACCCGAAGATATATACGAAATCATAATTCATATTTCTCCTTTCTGGTTGTGTCTTCGGNTGAGCGACAGCAGAAATGTCAAAATGCATTAACATTTAATTGAGGCTAATTTAAGGCGAAATATTTCGCTTGGCATATATGACAATTTATGCGACTCATTTCGGCCAGATCTCCTCCGCAGATCTTTCCCCTGTCCGTTTGTCCGTCTGTCCGACTGTCCGTTTGTCCGTCAGTCAGTCAGCCAGGGCCGGATATGTTTGAGAAATGAGTGCATTTTGTAAAAATGTCACATTACATTTAATTTATGCAACGCCAACGCTGAAAGCCACTTGGGTATCTGTATCTTTTCGTGTGTGTGCCCTTCTGCTGCTGCTGCTCCTTGCACTGGAAGTGTTGCATGAAATTGTTTTGATGGTGCTGCTGATATGTCTGCCTTTTTGTTTCTTTTTTTTTTGGTTTTTGTTATTTCCATTTCAATGTTTTGTCTGAATAATTGTTCTACATTCGTGCAGAACCGAATTTGGATGGCTTTTTTTGTGGTTTCATTGAAATTTTGTTCATTCGGAAAAAAAGTCGTTTGCAACGGTTTGCTGAATTTGTGGTTGTAAATGAAATGGTATTTATTTTGAAAGTTTAAGCAAACATTAATAAAAATAATCATCTCTTACAAAATCTAACTATTTATCATTAATTTTTTAAGGCAAGTTTAAGGGTTTTCCATCAAGGAAATTATAATGTAATTATTCTAGTAAACCACCATGAAAGTAGTTTACGTAAAAGAATCAATTTTTTTTTTAGATGTATTTTATTTATCAGGGTGTTCTTAACAAAATGCCAATTATATCGTATTTGTTTAGTCTTAGCAAATTCTTTCATAACAAACATTATTAAAAAGATTCATCTCCAATAAAATGAATGTATTTTATTATGATCAACATTACTTTCTTTGAAACCTAACCAATTTCTAGAGTTAAATTATAATTTTTATTCCAGTAAACATATTATAAAAGTTGTTTTTGTTATAGGATTCCATTTGTAGATATATATCTTACGTTTCAGGGTTTTCTATACATGATGGTGTAGGTACAGAATAATTAATTATATTCAATTAAAGTAGCTGCAATCAATTATAGAAATAAATATATTGAAAACAGCAAATAAATTCCCAGCATTTTCGCCCCAAAATAGATGATTCCGCATTTTTCCCTGGGATAAATTAATCTCGATCTTGGAATCCCAGCTATCAATCAGTCAGCCAGGAGGCAGAGGGCAGAAGGAGGCATTGGAAAACTTTGCCCCGGCCAGTGACAAAATTTGACAGGCAACTTGGCAGGAGGTCCTCGAGTGGATGTGGATGTGGATGAGGATGCGGACTTGTGTCCGTAGTTCGGACCACCAGCTGCCAGGATCGAGCTGCGGCTGTCAAGCTTTTCAACCCAGAGACCTTGCGGACGAATTGATTTTACTTCGCACCGCTCAGCAGGACATTCGGACCCAACTGGCACTGGCAGGAGGTCCTGGAAGGGCGGACAAAGCATCAACCACCTTGGACTTGTCACTGATAGCAGCTGGAGAGGAGTGGCGATGGAGATGGAGCTGGAGCTGGAGAGGAGTGAAGATGGAGCTGGAGTTCGGGAGAAGTGGCTACGCCCAGCAGCTAAACAAAGTTTGAATTGACTTTGTTAACTCGGCTGGCGGGCTTGAACTCAAGTGGTAGATACTTGTACAACGCTCGTGCATGCCGCATGTGGCATGAGGCGTGCTGTGAAATCTGCAAATTGCCGTGTCATTATTTGTTAGCATCAAGCCGCAACTCAGCCAGGATGATGTCGACGCCCCTTTGGCCAACCTTAGCCTTAACCCTCGGCGTCAAAAAGTGTAATTGGCAGCCCGCCCGACGTCGGACAGTCGTCCTGTGGATTGGCAGGGCATCAGGAATGGGAATGAGTATGGGAATGGGATTGGAAATGGGACTTGGATTGGGGTGTAACCCAACGACGGCTTACACACTCAAAGCGACGCGTCGCTCTGAACCCGAACCCCAGACTAAAACCCAAACCCAAACCCGAACCCAAACTCAAGCGGGCCGGCAGACAGTTGGTAACTGTCAGTGGGCATGTTCGACTTGACAGCATAATATTACAAATCCCTGCCGAAAGCAGACAGTAACGATGACAGGACGGGGCCGGCAGGGATACGGGGCAAAAAGGACAACCGCAGAGCAGAGCAAGGAGCGAGGTATGCGCGAGGATGCGGAGGAAGGACCTTGCAAAAAAAATATATATCCCATCAAAAGGCATATTTTATGCCTCAGGTAGAGAGACGGGCGCTGGACAAGGGGGAATCATTTAACCACTGGATTGTTTGTGGTTAGCCCAAAAACGAGCCGCAATTGGCCCTTTGGGGAGGAAATTGAGGACCTCAGGTGGAGGGGTGTGATCCTCCGGCGGAATCAATTCATTAATACTTAGACAAAACAAAGCAATATTTGGGATTATTTGCAAAAAGTTAAGTATTTTTATTAATTAAATATAATATATATTGTTGATTTGGTTGCTATAAGAATTGCTTAAGGATTTGCAATTTTCTCTTGAATTCTAAACATTTATATGATATTTAAATTTGAATCTGTCAAAAGAGGTCAAGAATTTAGGCGAAAGTCAATTTTTTAACTTTAACAATATTGTATGAATTGTTTGTATCATTACAAAAATGTGCTTTAAAATTAAAGAATTGGTTACAGAATTGTTAATCCATTTTTGGAAAATGGATAAACATGCAAATGTTATTTAAATGTTCCTAAAATGATCTCCAGAATTTGTGTAAAATTTAATTATACAAACTTTTTGTAATATATGTATTTCCAGAATATATATTTATCATTAAAATGTAACAACAATGTTATTGTTTGTGCTTAAAATAATAATAAATTGAATTCCAAGCATGGAGATAATATTTACATATATAACCAGATTAAATTTGAAATATTAATAAACTACGTATTGTTTATTATTATTGTTTGTTTTTATTAAAGTGTTATTTTTTTCTTAATTGAAGAGTTGGTAATGGAATTGGTTATCCTTTTTTTGCATTCCAAATTGCAGAGGATATACAAAATTTTCTAAAGAAGTGCAAGAATTTGTGTAAAATTCAATTTAGTTAATTTGTTATACATATATATTTTATTACATTAATATGCACTATTTTTATTAATGTGTTTTTCTAATTTAAAAAAATGGTTACAAAATTATAAATCCTTTTTTTTTTTTTTAATTTAAACCTTGCAGATTTTTAATTATTTTTCAAAGGCCCGCAAGAATTTCGTAAAATTTCATTCTATTACCATTTCGAAATATGTTATATTACCAGATTATCCTTGCATCATAACAATACATATGTTCCACTACCATAAGCCAACCTACCAACCAACCATTCAATTAACAGACAGGTAATGATTTACCTGGACAACAGCTTCCAGTTGCATACTACTGGGATTGGAATGGGGATCGAGATGGGGATTGGGGCTGGGGATTGTAGGGGCTTTTAATCAATTAATGTTGTCTGGGGGGAAATCACATAAATTTGCGTAACATTAAACGGATCGCGTCATCGAGTTGGAACGGACGCATTCGATATGGTAACATTTCACAAATTTTACGAGCCGCATTTCAAGTTGATAGAAACATTTACGAGGCTCTCCAGTCTCGGTATGGATCGCTTGGTAGCAATTGGCAAACGAGTTTATGGCCACTCCGCATCTCTATGCCATCTCCACATACATATCCACATCCATAACCATATCCATGCCCAGCTCCAACTCCAACTCCACCTCAGAGTTTCTCTTGAATCGCCGACATGGCCATAAATTTATTGCACTTCCTTTTGCATATAATTTTCAAATTAAGTGTTGCTTCATGTAAATTGATACATTTACTGAATGCATTTCCCTAGCTCTTTCATCTCTTGGCCAAGACCAGTTGGCTGCCGGGCTCTTAAGAGGTTGGGCCATAAAATGTTGTCTATCCATGATTAATATGCCTCGAAATATTTGGTATATAGCCCCAAGGCCTAGAAAGCGAACAATCTTATGGAAATAAATTGTTCAACTTGTATGGGCCGCAGATGGGGTCTTAATAGCCTAGTTGAGTTATTTAATTTAAATTTAATTATTTTTTACATTGTAAGAACTGCAAGTTTGTGATCAATATTTAGAAGTGTATAATTTAGTTTTTTAATTGGTTGCTTTGTTTTATTATTTTATTATTGAAGATTTTAAGAACTATTGGTTCTTTTGATACTGTCAATTTTAACATTAATTTTATTCCTATACTGTAAGCCTTAAAGAATGCAATTGAGTAAGGGGTATAGACTAGTTTGGCTTTCCTTTAAATAACATCATTTTGTACATTGTAAGAACTACAAGAACTTAAATTACTATTCAATTTGTTTGATACTTTTACATTCTTAATAGCCTAGTTGAGTTATTCACTTAAAATTTGATTATTTTTTACATTATAAAAACTACAAATTTGTGGTAAATATTTGAAGTGTTAAATTTTGTTCTTTAGTTTGTGGTTTATTTTATAAAATCTTGTCTTCCCTTATTATTAAGTATTTTAAGAACTATTTGTTTTTATTTTTACAATTAGATTTAGCATAATCTTTATCCTTTAAGTTGTAACTCTTTAAGAATGCAATTGAGTAACGGGTATATACTAGTTTCGTTTTACCTTGACATTCACTTAAAAACTAAATTGTCAGAAATCTGAAATGTTAAATTTGGTGTCTTAATTTGTTGTCTGTATTATTGTTGGAAAATGATTAAAAACTATTCCATTTTTTTTCAATACTCTTTGATTTCTAATTTTATACTTATGATTTTTAGTAACGGGTGTATACTAGAATCGTTTTGCCTTGTTTGTAGTATATTTTACTCAAAAATTACGTTCAAGGCAAAACTATTTAGCTTAACTAGTTTCACTCACCATAAATTCCTCTACAACTTGTGCGATTATCCTTCGTTGAGTCTCTTCTATCAGCTTTTCCCAGCTATTACTTAACCTCTCTGGTGATCCTTTCGCAACTCCGCGACTTTGCCATCCTTTGGTTCAGCTGACAGTCACTTCCTGTCGACAAAAGCCCCCCGTCCTTCGTCCTTCCTTTCGTCCTTCCTTTCGTCCTGCCCCATCGCTCTGAAGGCTCATTAGCATGTGTGCGTGGCTGTCCCACTATATCTCTCTCCCTCTTGTTACCTTTCTCCCTCTTATTTTCTCTCCTTCTCCTGTCAGCCATTAATTCTGCCCGGCACCGCCTGTCTCTTTCCCCCACTCTGTTGCCGTCTCTATCGCTTGGCGGGAATTATAAAACTTACCTAACCTGCAGTGTAACGCTTTGTATTGTTCACGCAAAATTTATTTCCGCTGCGTCATGAACATCCTGCTGTCGTCGTCGTCGTCCTCGCTGTAGTTGTAGTTGTAGTAGTTGGTAGTCGCTCCTAGTCATCAACATCCTTGTTGTATTTGTTGTTAATTTACGTAATAAATACGCTTGAAAATTGTGCACGCACATGCAAAATGAATTACATTGCTGGGGAGCAGCAACAGCAACAGCAGCAACAGCAACAGCAGCAACAGCAGCAACAGCAACAGCAGCAACATCAACTTAACTGTCACTTGTCACTGGGACGTTCCATGGGCCTCTCTCTCCCCTGCCTCCCTCCTGGGGATGTCCTGGCGGAGCTGTCGCCTCTCACATGTCAACGGGCGTCGCTTTGCTTGGCATTTTTGTGATGTGAAATGAAGCAACGAGGTGACAGCAACAGCAGCAGCAAAGGGGAGTTGTTGCTCCTTGCAGCGGCAGCATAAAATGAATTACTCGCGTGAACAACAAAAACTGTCAGAAGGCTGTCAGCTGTGGGGGCGGTATGTATGGTACGGGGTACGGTACGTCGTATGTGGGCGGGGCATTTGGTCGTGTCGCATTTGCAATCGCCGCGTGCATGTGCGAGGTGTCAGCGCATCGCATTTGAAATGCTCGCACACATGGCTGAAAAAGCAGTTGACAGTTAGCAGTCAGAGTTGCGACAAAGTATTGCTCCCGACAGTTAACGCCAGCAGCAACATGGAGGAGCAACAACATGGAGGAGCAGCAACAGCAACACATGCGACACACCAGCAGCAACAGCAACAACACAGCAGCAACACGTTGCCATCGCTCGTGCCCATGTCCATGCATATGAAATGTGAGTGCCGCAAATCTTTTGCGGCTCTCTCTGGCCCATGATTATCTTACCTCAAATTGCTTGTAGCAATCAGGGAAAAAGCAACGCAACGCAACGCAACCAAGCAACCTTCTCGGTTTTTCCTGAAGCAATTTTCATTTTCGCACTCCATTATAAAGTAATTTTTTTACATTACTTATGCCTGTCAACGGCTGGCGCTTCTCGCCGCCTTCTTCTGCCTTCTTCCTGTTTCCGTGGTCCTGCCCCTCATCCATCGCATCTGTGGGGTATCCTCCTTCCCTCCGCCTTCTCGTTGGCAAAGATTAATATGTTGCCGCTGTGCTGTTTCCTGTGATCGCTCCTCGCTCGCATGTGTGACAGTTTGCAAATGTGATTGACAACTGACACTGGCATATAAATTCAAAGCTTTCGCACACACAGACTCTCTCCCTGTCCCCGTCCCTGTCCCGTCCGTTGACAGAGTACATGGGGAGGACACCACCAACAACAACCACGACAACAACAACAGCAACAACTACTGAAGCCCGGCTTGGAGGCATGACAAACTGACTGACTGAATGACTGAATGACGGACGTTCCGGGGGTCGGACTGACTGACTGACTGACTGATGGCCCGTCAGCTGGCATTGCAGTTGGGTGTTGCCTCAACAGATCCGAGTTAGAGGACTCGCAAAGTAATCGCAATTCATCTTATTCTTCCCGGAGATTCCGGATGAAAAGATTTCGGGGAAAGCTTTATGCGGGAAAACAAAAAACAATTGCTTATGGCAGTTGGGAAGGTTTTTTTTTTTTATTTTTCATTCAACTAATTTTTTGAATCACTTTTTGAATGTTGAGATTATACAAAATTATCATATGTTGAGATTTTACAAAATGATCATATGGATAATAAACCATTATCTTTAGCCACTAACAAAAGAATATATTTAATGCCGACTGATAATTTATCATAGCTCTCAATACATGATTTTTTATTGAGAGAGTTGTAAGCATTTTGAGTTTTAAAAAAAATATATAGTAATTATTTCCTTATGATTTTTGAGATTACATATTATTATCTTATGTAAAATAAATTGCACCATTATCTTTGGCCATAACCAAATATCTTTTAATACCGGATAATTATGTATAATAGCTTTTTTATTCGAAAGGTTTTAAGTATTTAAAATTTTATTAAATAATTCATTAATTAAATACAAATTATTACCTTATGATTATTGAGACTATAATAAATTATCATACATATGTAAAAAAAACTTTATCTTTTATCTATAGCCACAACAAAAAAATATATATATTTAATACCGGCTGATTATTTATTTAAGCTTTTAACCATATGTTTTTTTAATGGAACAGTTGTTAGTATTATGAGTTAAAAAAATAAATAGAAATTGTTTCCTCAGACATTTTGAGATTATAAAAACTGATAATATGTAAAATAAATAAATAAACCAACATATTTACCTACATCCAAAAAGAAATTTATTTAGTACCAGCTGATTGTAAGAATTTTGAGTTAAAAAAATAAATAGTAATTATTTCCTTTGGAGTGTGCACCTTCAGTATACTTATCATTAAGGTCCCAAAAAGAAGACAGTGCCAAGTCATTTCCATCGATGAGTCGGGTTCTAACCATATATTTTCTTAGTTGCTTCCTGTTGCTTTCAATTACTCCATGGCCATGGCTTATAAAAAGTAATTCCAATTATCATGACAACTTCCGCTTCTCAACTCAAATTACCAAGGCCTAATTGCTATTTAGGGCTCCTTTTGGAACTTCTGGCCGCGTAATGCCCAATTATTCAAGCAACACTCGGAGCCCATAAATGCTGACACAACCCCGTCCGTCCGGACGGAGTTTGATAATAGACCCATCAGACATCGGACAACGGACATGGGACATCGGACGTCGTCGTCATCGTCGCTATAGCCTAACAGCAGGTAGTTCCGCCGTTTTGATGGGAAACTCATTGGAGTCGGATGCACAGGAAAATAAAATAATGATAGAAAATAACTAATAAAAAAATCATAAAAATAATTTAATGTAGTATTTAATGCTATTTCAAAAATAATCAAATTGGGGAGAATGTCATAAATTCGAAATTATTAAAGATACTCTATTAATTAAGTTTATATCTACATATAAGCTTATAATCATTTAATAACTTTAATATGTTAGCTATCCTGATAGTCATATAATAATCGTACAACTATATACTATAGCTGTCAAAAGAGCTTTGAAAAAGTATTGGTCATTGCCCAAAACTCTCGTGTTTAAAAAAAAAATAAATTAATTCTTGAAAAATAGACTATTAAATACAGAAAAATGTCAGACCCTTATAAACTATAAACCTACAATTCGTTTTTGAATATTTAGACACCTTCGATTCGTTTCACAAAGTATAAATACCAAACAAAAAAAGTAAAAATCTTGGGTTTTAATCGTACAATTAACTATTACTATTTTGAACTATACTGAATATAATGTACAAATTTAAACACTATATTCTATGATATGATATGCATTGTTCATGGGTATTACTTTGGTGTTTTTTAATAGATAAATGTACTATTCAAAGATACTAAAAAAATTAATTCTATATCCTAAAACACTTAAATTTATTTTTGAATATTTATACACCTTTAATTAAATATTAGAAAAATTCAATTCTCAAACAATTGCAGATAGATTTGCCTTTGTTTGTTTCGCCTGGCAGTTTGAATATTCAAGTTTTCTGTGAATGAAAAATCACCGAAATTCGTAATTTGTTTAAACGAAATTTGTCACTGTGTACTATTTTCACCGAGGCCTGAACCTGTCGCTCGTGCTGACGACAAATGTCTTCAACGGAAGTGACACAACAAAAATCTGAGGCAACTGAAAGGGAAGAACATGACAAAAAAAAAAAAAAACACAGATTCTTGATTATAAATGCCCGATGCCGCGAAGAAAATAAAACTAATAAATTGATGTTGATCTGGCGATGCTGGCTACCGTCTCGAAAAATACAAATACAAATAGGAATAAAAAAATAAATATATATAAAGAAAACAAACTGAAGCATCGAGGGGGCAATGACAATGACAAAATCAAGCGAGTGAGCTGACAATGATGGAAGTGACAACAACAATGGCGCTGAATGACAGGAGGATGTGATGGCACTGCACAAAGACTGGGGCGTAGTCGGAGGGGGGAGGGGTCAAGGGGGTAGAGGGATGGGAGGGGGCACCAGTGGCAGCTGTTCGCTAACTCGACACTCTTGGCGTGACTTGTCAACGGGCATCATTCGGCGGCAGTCGTTGAGGTTGGACTTGAGGTTGCCGTCTGGATGCTGAGATGATGTTGATGCTGATGCCGGGCCAAAGACGATCATCATTCATGGGGCTGCGATGATGATGCGGTCCGTACCTTTTGTTTATCAAATTTCAATGAGATGGGAAGTCCCCCCGATGGAGTGATGGAGGTACCATATCACTTTTAACGACTCCTTTGTGCCCGGTGACCCGGGGAAGGTTGGCTTCGATTTCACTGGGTCGGGTCTTCGTTTTTTTCGGTTGAGAGCATAGGAGTGTAAAATATAATTTAAATTAGTTATAATTAATATGCAAACCCATTTTTATATATAGAAAATAATAATAAAATTGTCTTCCTTTTTTTTGAGAGCGAAAGAGTATAAAATATAATTTGTGTTAGGATTAATTAATATGCCATAAAAGGTATTCATACAGAAAATACTTTTGTTACGATTAATGAAAATACTTACATATTTTATTGCTTTATTTGCTTTGAGATTATAAGAATATAAAATAAAATTTAAAATAATATTATGATAGTTTTTCATTTAGAGAAAAAATATAATAGTCTTTGTTTTTGCATATGAG
>JAJJHY010003979.1:5407662-5421278 GCA_021224005.1 Drosophila setifemur
AGGTAATTCATTTATTTACTTATCCATTAATTTAATTTATTACTTATGGTTATATATAAAAATTACTAGTCAAATGATTTTTATTGGGAATATAAATATTCGAAAGGCTACAAAATCATGATGAATATTTTTTATAGCTTTATGTATTTCTCTTTTATATTGCAAAATTTTCATAAATTTCATGAATTCGAAATACCTTTGCTAGTGAAGATAAGAGGGTACTAAAAAAAAAGATGCGACCCAGGGCTTGAGGGAAATATGACGATGCCTTTTGAGTGACAGCCGCGCGGCAACACCTAATTCAATTTAACAATTCATTTATCATAATCAGGCATCAAGCCGTTGTCACTCACAATTACGATCAACCCGTCGGAGAAGGAGCGGAAAAAGGCCAACAAAAGGACGCAGTCGACCCGCCAAAGAAGAAGACCCCTTCTTGGTCTCCTTCTGATTGCCCCGCGCTACTCGTCTTACTCCTGGTCCTCCTCCTCCTGCTCCTCCTCCTCCTCCTGTCCATTGTCTGCCGGGTCCTGTCTCAGTCGCTTCCTGCCAGCCTGCCTGGGATTCTCTATCTGTCACTTGGCTGCCAACGGCGCAACACAGCACGGAACCAACCTACCAACAATCCAACCAACCTACCAACCAGACAACCAGTCAACCGAGCAGTCGGCCAAGAAACAGCCAACAACTCATTGTCAGTTAAATGTTGAGAGCTACTCACATTTTAAATGAGACAACAGCGAAACAGCTGCAAGGCCCAATCGGGAATTTCCTCATCCAGGCAATCTCATCTCGGATAGTCCACAACAGATACAATATCTCATGGTATCTTCTAGTAAAATCCATTTTTTTAATGAAGCTTTTTTGGTGATTTCTCAATTTTCGAATATCGTAAAGATGACAAAAATGAATTAAACTACAAAAGCTTGTATCTAATTAAAATCCTTAATTCAATTATTAATAAGTACTTTATTTTTGTTATCCAGTTGATTAAAATTTTAAATATCTCATACTGATTATATATAATTTATTATTTATTTAATGAATTCTTATTTTTCGAATATCGTAAAGATGTCAACACTGTATTATATTACATAAGTTAATGTAAAAATTCTTAAATAAATAGTAAACAATTATTTTATATTTGTTATTTATAGTATTTACATTTCAAGTTAGTTGTATATAGAAATGTTATACAAATTATTCAAATTTATACGTATGTATTCGCCTTAAAAGTCGAATTATTTTTCGTCTATAAATGAGTTAAAATTTCATTTGATTTATTCCTTTAAAAATTAAGAATATATTTAGTTAATTAATATATGTTTCTAAATTACCAATAATGTAAGAAGACTTAACTGTAATCAGTTTCAAAATTCAAGCCCGCAATATTCCGATATATATATATATTGTGCTCCCCTGGGGAGTTTCTGTCTGATTTATATCAAATATTCAAAAAGGATAACATGTATCCTTCCTGACCAAATTTCCCTCATTTGTTGTGCTAACGTGTACAAGTACATGTACATGCTCCCGCTATATATCTATATCCATATATATATATACACATATATAGCCAGATATATTTGGTTGCGTTGCATTTCTCTTTGCTCAGCTGCCACTTCCACTGGCCATTAATTTTAAGGCCAACAGCAGTGACAGTGGGAACACCCATAACGCTTCTGTTGTTGTTGCTGTTGCTGTTGCTGCTTTAGCGTTACGTTGGCCCCAGTATCTGTATCTGTATCTCTGTCTTTGGCACTATCTGGTCTGGCTGCACTTGCCCACCCACCCGAAGCACCCCCCTTTTGGCCTCCTGTTCTAGCCTTTTCGAGCTGTCAGCCAACAATGCTTTCACTGTCAGAAACAGAGCAGAGTTCTTGCCGCTGTGCAATTTGTTATACGTTGCAATGCATTTGTTGTTGTTATTGTATCTGATGTTGTTGTATCTGTTGTTGTTGTATCTGCTGTTGTATCTGCTGTTGTTGCTGTGGATTTTTATAACAATTTCTGCGCTGCAAGGATGGTCACATGTCAACGACAACGATGCATTCTGACAGCCCAATGACATTTTCTACATTTTCGTAAATTGCTTCGATTTGTTTGGCGTCGGTGTTGTTGTAGTTGTTGTTCTGGTTGTTGTTGTTGTTGCCATCGCGGGTGTGTTATATGACCAAGAGCAAAATGGGACCCCATTGTGTTGTGCAAGGATACAAATTTTACACTTATATATATTTCCATTTTTTAGCAGCTGCACATTTCGGAAAACGTGTGTGTTTCAGATACATTTCCTTAAAAGGCACTTGAAGAAGGTTGGTTAAATTTGTATGTATTTAGGTTAGGCATAAAAAAGTTTAGTAAAATTTAAATGATTTTTGGTTTATTAAATGTGCCGCCATAAAAAAAGAGTTTAGTGCATATTTTCCCTCGAGATACTTTTCAAGCCGTCTGTCATCTGTTTTTTAATATCAACTACTTCCTTTCCACTTTATGTTTTGTTTGTTTTTTTTTATTACAACCATAAATTCTCATTAAGTGTACATACATATTTTGTGCAATTCTCTTTCATGTTAATTTGATTTGATGGCTCTTTTGAATAAGTGTATTTTTATAAATTTATGTGGGCTTTTCTCTAATGTTCCACACGCGCCCCCCACATTAACCCCATTGCAATCTGTAAAATATGAAGCCAACACGGCACTTAATTCTCAACGAAGCATTCAACATAGAACAGACCATACACTGAAAGAAAAGAATTTTTTTTAGGTTAAATTCGAGTTTAAAGTGTGATTGAAAAAGATTTAAGTTTTTGTTATTACCCATTAACATTCTCAGTAAAATTATATTTCTCTGAGTGCATTCGGCATAGAACAGCCCTTGCACTGAAATAAAAGATGCTCACTTTTATTACTTTATTTTAATTAAATTTTATTCAATTATATACTTTAAAAAGATATTATACTTTTATTACCCATAAACTTTCCCAGTTGAAGTATTCTATGTTTGGTATATAGTTTTTCTGAGTGCATTCGTGCCAGCAACAATGTTGCCTGCAATTGTTGCTAAGCAGGGCGAATCTGTGAGATGCGAGATGTGAGATGTGAGTTTGTGCCAAATTGAATGGATCATAAAGCAAAGACACAATAAACGCAGAACGCTCGATTAGCAGGCGAACTCTGGGATGTCCGAGCGGAGACCAAGCACCTTCCCTGACTTTCTGCTTAATAATAATAATAATATTTATGCATGGCCAGGCCGTCAGACTAATTGACTCATAAATTAGCCAAAGGACAGGGTCCCCCCCCCCCGGTCTGTTACCCTGTCTGTTCCTTTGCTTTCACGAAATCTTGACAAATTCACCCGCATGTCTCTGACACTTGGACCTCAAAACGGGGGTCTGGGCAATCGTGATGGGAACTGCGACAGACAGTGACACAAAGTGCATTTGACAAATGACATTTCACAGACTGCCAGACACAAGCCCGGGGTGGAGATTCACCAGGAACCAGGGGATGATGGGGAGGCACAAATTCTCGAGGCCCATCAAAACCAAAGTGTTTTTAAGTGAATTAGTTGCGTCTGTATGTACTTCTTTAGAGGGGTTCGACTGAAAGAAAAATGTTTTAAAATAATTTGTAATGGAATTACATACTACGAGTACTACTCTTTTAATATTTTGCAATATAATTTTTAACCCAGGGTATCCCTCATTCGGGTTGTCTACTCTCACTGTCTGGGAGCACCTTTTGCATGAGATTGCTCGCCCCAAATAAATATTTCTCATTTTTATGAAGTTTTTGTTTTTATTCGCTCTCGTCGTTCGGCATCTTCTGCTGCTCGCCCAAAAGAAGATCTCAATTTCCACTTCAATTTGTCTGCTGTCACTGGTAATTGAGTTCAATTTACAATAATATGCTCTGACGTCTGTGCGGCTGAGCGCCAGCTGAGGGACAGGGACAACCGTGAAGATACTTTGGGGCATGAAGATACTTCCACCCAGAGGGGGGTGGTGGTGGTGGCGGTGGTGGTGTGTCAAGTGTACAAATGTCTTGCGCTTGCAATTTGTATCTGCGACTCCGGACTCCGGACTCCCCCCTTTTTGGGGGTCAGTGGCTGCGGGCACGGGGTTCAACAGTTTCCAATTGAGGGGGCGTGACCGCCTTAGAGCCGAAGATACATGGCGATGGCAGGGAAATCGTAATTGATGTGCTGGATATTGATGCAACTAAGTGGATTGTAAGTTGTCTATTATTTCTTTCTTAAATGGTTCTATTACGGGGTGATTGATTTCTGATGTTTTTAGAAAATTAATTCGATAATTGTATATACGAATTTGTATATGGAATTTTTTTTAAATATTCCACTTAAATATTCACTTGTACCTTAAAGTATATATAAATATGCCTTAGATACAAATATTTTCTAGTGTTTTTTTTTAAATATTGTAAGTTGTTATTATTTTTTTTTTAAACTGCAATGAATTTTTTTTATAAATAAAGAAAATACAGTACAGAAAATTTACATTTTGAAATATTCAAATATAACAAGTATTTATATGTATTGCACCTAAATCTTAATTTGTAAGCCTTAGATACAAATAATTTTTGGTGGTCTTTCGACTTATTCTAAGTTGTCTACTATTTCTTTCTTGAGAGGTTCAATTACTTGATAATTGATTTCTGTATCTTGAGATATAATTCGAAATTCGTTCTCAAATTTACAAAATATACAAAAATATTCTACTTAAATCTTCACTTTCACCTTAAAGTAAATAATGAGACTCAGATACAAATATTTTTTAGTGGTATTATGAATTATCATTTTTGAGAACTTAAAGAAAGAAACTATTTAGGAAACCAATGAGACTTTGAAATAATTTGATAGCATACATGTTTAGTAAATAAATATTTTGAATTTTTAGATTTCAGGCCACTAAAAATTAAATAGAATTTATAGTTTTCTATTGAATTACTTAAACTTTTGTGGTCAATTAACTGACTCATCCTTGTATGAAAAAAAATCGAAAAACCACATATAAAATATTAGGTTACTCAAGCGCCCAATAATAAACCTTTTGTTGTCTGCTAGATTTAACCCTTCCCCTTTATCCCGAGAATATTTTTGCCAACTTTTCAAATAAAGTTCGAGAGCACCTAAACGAGGGAAAGGGACTTCTAGGTTGGTTTCGGGTTCGGGTTCAGGCATAGAGCATAATAAATCTTTTTAACGAAAACAATAAATCGCATTTCACGCATACTCTAGCACAGGCCCAAAACACCAGCTGAAGGGGAGCCAAAAATAATAATGGCAAGACCTGGAGAGGATTGGGTTAGGGTGACGGCGACCCAAGGAGGAAGCCAACTCAAGAAGGACGGGGAAGGTGAACCCTTTAGCCCGAAGAAAATTGTAGAATTTATGCATTGGGTGGAGGAATTCCCGGCCAAAGACAACGAAAACCCATGGGCCAAGTAATTTCTCAGCGTGGAGCAGTCAACGTGCTTCCTTTTAAGAAAAAAAAATCACACACTTAGTGCAATTTTCCTGCCCTCTCAAAGGGTACATTAAATATTTGCCGACAGCTGTGCGATTGGATTACTATTTATTTAATTTTGGAATTCAAGTAAAGGCATCTAAATTGGAGTGTATGATTTTGATTTCGAATATAACTAAGATGTACTATATTAGAGTGTACTTTAATGTTTTCTATATATATATAAACTAGCTGACCCGCTAAACTATGTTTTATCATATTATTTATTAATAAAGTAAATAATAAATGTTGGTAAAAAAAAGATGCATAAGTTATATGTTGATGTTGATGCCTGATGACCCAAAAAAAATCCCTTTACATCTTTTTGTCACTGTTCAAATTATGAAACACACATAAACAAATACATTTATTTATGATAGAAAACAATATAGTTACAATGCACTTATTTTATAATTGTGCATACATTTTAATTACTATTTTATAAATATTTTTTATAAGAGTCTGCATAACATGAACTCTTTCCTTTTGTTTTTAATTTCTTCATTCATTCATCAGTCAATAAAATACTACAAACATAGTTTTTTCTGCATCATCTAACAATTCATTTTTCTCTCCTATTATCAAGCTCACAATTATATGTATATTATTAATTATTATTAAATTAATAAAGCTATTAAAAAATGGCATTAAAAGGGGACAAAAAATAGTCAACACCATATTCTCAGACCTACAGAATATACCTATGAAATTCCATCAAAATCGGTAACTCAATTAACCTTTTAAAACAATCGTTTTCTATATAGAGATAGATACATTTCCCATATAAAAAGGGTATCTAAAGTATCGTATATTCAAATGTACCTAACCATTTGGGTTTTTTTTTTGTAGCTCCTCATGTGTGTTGGACAGTGTGAGTGTGATTACACCTACTTGAAGTCATATATCTTTCACTTTGCGCTTTCAACAGTTTGTGACGTCGTCTCCGTCTACACATTTATAGTATCCACCACTCCACTCCACCGCTCCACTCCACTCCACTCCACTCCATACTCTACGGGAGGGGGCGGTTAACAAAGCTCTTTGATATACCGCCTGAGAGTCGACTTTCGAGACATGCTACCAACACTTGCACCAAAGCCGCACCTCATTTGATACCGCCCCCGCCCCTTGACTCTGCCCGAAAAGCTCAGAAGTGGGCATGTCAGCGAAAATCACCGTAAATTTTCCGCATTGTTTAAAATTTATTACACTTTCAGATTTGCCAACGAACCGAACCTTTCCGAACCAAGTCTGGGATGTCTGTGTTGGTCCGGGTGTTTTTTTTTGGGGCGGGGGGGGGGCCCTTGATGAGGAAGTCGTTGAGGGCACGCCCTTTGTTTGCCGGGTTCCTTTGGGGTCCGCAGCTATCTCTGACACGTTGCTGTCTAATAAGTGTAACCAGTAATTTTCTTATCACTTTACCATGACTCAGGTGCTCCTACAGGTACAACCTGAAAGTCAGCTTCTGCAGTTTCAGAGTGTATGTTGTATCTAAATGATGAAACAACGAGTATTTTAATTAGAATGGGGCAACTGAGCTTCGGGTTTCCTGTATCCGTAATCTTCATAGAATGGAAATAAA
Source organism: Drosophila setifemur (assembly GCA_021224005.1). Classification (NCBI taxonomy): domain Eukaryota; kingdom Metazoa; phylum Arthropoda; class Insecta; order Diptera; family Drosophilidae; genus Drosophila; species Drosophila setifemur. Next base: position 5,414,775 of record JAJJHY010003979.1, read on the forward strand.
GGAATGTTTGTAATTTATATTTGTTTACAGGGATTTATTAAATTGTGGGGATTAATAAGTACACTTAATGGTGAATTGCTGAAATGTGTTAAATTAAATGAAATTATTGCCACCAGAAAATATATTCTGGATTTGTGATTTAAAATTTTTTTTTTTAAATTAAGATGCCAAGATATATAGTAATATTTTACTTCAATTGCAATTCTTTGATAACTGAATAATGCCAAAGCAACTATAAATAAGCAAATTCATTTAAATTATTGTGTAAAAAATATATATATATTTGATTAGTATTTTTGGATAAACAACAATTTTAAATTAAGTTTTAAAGATATATATAATTCTACTTTATTAGCGATTCTAAGATCAATAACAAATTGAATAATATTATTGCTTCGAGAAAAATATGTGTATTTAATTCGAATTTATTGGTTTCAATTTGTGGATAAAAAGTAATATTAAATGAGTAGCATCGAAAAATATTTTGATTCTACGTTAATAGCGATTTTATGATAACTCGAGCTATTTTAGTAGTACAATTAATTATTAAAAAACAAATTGAAAAAAAAAATATAAATTTAATTTAATGACTTAGATTTTGTGGATAAAAATCTTTTGCAGCTAAGTTTTATAGAAATATAAAATAATTTTATTTTAAAAGAGATTTTATAAGATTCCANTAAATAAACAAATTTGTTAAAAATATATCTTTAGAAAAAAAAGTTTTTAATTCGAATCCAATGAGATCCATTTTGTAGATGAAATTTATATTTATTTAAGAACTAACAAAATATAATATGATTTTACTTTAATACTTTAATTAATATGATTACTTTAAGAACTAACAAAATATAATATGATTTTACTTTAATACTTTAATTAATATGATTACTAAAAAAACATATTATATTTTTATTATAATAGCCATTCTTTAATTATTGAAAATTCAGCTATTTAGTAGTTAAATTAACCATAAACAACCAAATTTATTAGAAACCAAATGTATTATAATTTCACTTTAATGGCGATTCTTTGATCACTGAAAAACTCCGATAGATTAGTAGTTAAATTAACTATAAATAAAATAATGGAGAAGCTAAGTCCCTCAACTGACGGCGGTCATAAATTATGAATAATTTTCGGCTAATTCATATTTCATGTCGGACGACTGCATTGGCCTTTTGGCCAACTATGCGCTATCCAAAAAACATCCTGTTTTTGCGGAAGGCCCATTTATGAAATATATGTGGCCATTGCTATGTGTATCTAGTATCTAATAGATACGGGCAAATGGAAAATGGATAAAAAAAAACGGCGGCTAAGCCCGGACCAAACTCGGATTTCGACTCTAAGCTCTGACTGCATCCGCTTGTAAATCATATTAAAATATTTATGCTGCCGCTCGATGTTTCCCCTTGTTGTTGTTATTTTTGCTCTGCGACCGATAAATTCCGAACAAATGACATTATGCACATGTGTCCCTGTATCTGTATCTGTGTATCTGTATCTGCGGGAGTGTGCACTCTGTGTGTTCGCTTTATTTAGTGCATTTAGATAAAGCGAGCGAAAATGTCAACTTTTGTGACTATATATTTATTTTTTTCTGGTGTTCGTGAGTTTGTCGTTTTGCAACTGCCACTGAGTTTGCCACAGCTACTGCAACTGGCTGCAATTATCGTGCAACAAATCATGGCAACATTGGTTATTGTTGCTGCCGCCGCTGTAGTTTATGGCATTAGTTGTGTTAATTTATGTCCCATTTATGAAATATTTACAATTTTTCAGCTATTATTACACCCACGCCACGCCACGCCCCCTTTTATCGCTGAAAACACAAAAATATTGTGTAAACCATTATTTAGCTCAATTCAGCGGGGATCGGTTCGATTCGGTTGCGTAATTTATGAGATACTTCTGGACCTCCGCCGGATGTTTAGCTGCAGATACTTCGGTTGTCGGTAGGTCGAGGGGAGGTAATGGTGGCCGTATTTAATATTTATTAATATTATGCAAACGATTTGGCATTTAATTTATGTAATGGTGGTCCAAAGGGGGTGTCGAGAATTTGTTCCATTCAATTTTTAATTGGGGACTAAATAATTAATAACATTTAGTTGGCAATTTAGAGAAGAAATATGCATTTGATTGGCTTTATGGAAACAAAATTTGATTATTTGTTTTGTGTGTTCTGAAGGTTCTTAAATAGATTCGAGTACTTATTAATAAGGATAGGGAACACAAAAATAGTTAATTTAAAGTTAGTTACAAATAATTATTATTATTAACATAACAATTTATAGAAGAAATATGCATAAGATGCAATATTTGTCAAGGAATATTATAAAATTGCTGATTATTAGATTTAAGCTGAAGGATTTTACATGAATTCGATTATTTAGTAAAATAGGTAGGGTAAATACTAAAAATAAACTCCCAGATAATTTAAAAAAATTTTTATATAATTTAGCTAGCAATTTAGATGCATTTGCTTACTGCCAAGATTTAGTCTAAAATAATAAGTGTTAACAAATATCATTAAAATGCTGATTACTTGATTTATGCTAAAGGTTCTCAAACAGATTCGATTACTTATTGAAAGAGATAGTTAAAATGAGAATAATTAATTCCAAGTTAATAACAAGTTTCACTCGTTTGGCAATCGGTTAACCATCGATTCCAGATACAGACTTGGCAAGACCAGACCCCAGACCCAATGTCACAACAATCTCCCATCGATGGCCGGCACAATTGCAGTTGATTAAGATGCTGTTGGTCCCCTACCCCCCTCTGCCTCCTCCTCCACCACTATCTGGTTGCATGTTGTGTAAATGTTTGTGTTATTGATTAATTACATTTACAACAATCAAAGTTCATTGAGTGATACCAATCAAAACAACGCCAGCGAACATCGCTGCCTGCCTGCACTCCGATGCAATGAATCTTCAACTTGGAGTGGAGTGAAGTGGAATGGCTGACTGAATGACTGGTTGAATGACTGACTGACTGACTGACTGACTGACTGACTGAATGACTGAGTGACTGAGAGACCGGAGAACATGTCTAATGTGGTGTTGCCCCTTGCTGGCTGATTGCTGCATGTTCGGCTTGTCGCTGCTTGTATGGCATTTGTCTGTTTTGGGCTCCGCGTTGCTTTGATCTTATTTCTTTCTCCTTTTTTTATATTTTTGATCTTCACTCGCTTTGATTGATCAATTAAATTCATTTGTAAACAACATCGGGGCCTGCGATGACGGGGCACATAGAGAACAGCGGGCAAACATCACGCACCGGAGGCATCGGAGGCATCGGAGGCACCACCGGTGGAAGGAAGACGGCGTCCTCAAAGAGCGCCGAAGATTTATTTGGTTTTCCATCTTTTATTTTTCTATTTTTAAGCCAGTGGCTGGTGGGCCAGTTCAAAACCACAACAAACACACCCCGCTGATATAATAATTACCAGATGAACTGAAGCCACATTTTTGCTGCACCTCTTCGATGTGTAACAGAAGGTCATGAGCCAGAAAGATTATATAAAATATTATTTATTTAAACCAGTTAAATATTCAAAAATAGTTTTACTCATAAAGATATTCTTTTATATTTTTCGATATTAGAAATAATTGTATGCTACCATAATATTTTATTACTTAATATAATAATAAAGATTTGAAATTGCATTATTCTCAATATATAATAAAATAATAAAATAAATTATAATCATTTATTTTAAGCTGCATTTGCTGCACCTCCAATTTGCAACAGAAGGTCATGATTAAAGGATAATTAAAAATCGTGAATATTAAAACAAATGCAGTATTTTTGAATATATCAAAAAAATAGAATTTAATGTTTCCTTCATAATATTTTATTACTTGAAAATAGTTGAGATTGTGTATAAAATATTTAGAAAATATGATAATATAATTTCCAGATGAACTGAAGCTACATAATCTAGAAAGATTATTCAAAATCCTTATTATTAAAAATAAATGCAATATTTTGGAATGTATAGAAATAATTTTATTACTTAAAAAGATATGAGATTGTGTCTAAACTATTTTTTTTTACGTTAAGATATTTACAATAGGCGCATTTGCTGCACCCCTTCAATGTCTGTTAGTAAATCAATGTACCAAAAAGTCATAATCTTGAAAGATTATACAAAATCGTATTAATATAAAATATATTCAATATTTTTGGATGTATCCCGATGTAAGAATTAATTTTATTCTACCAAAATATTTTATTATGGGATTGTATTAATTATTCGGTTCGCGTAACAACGTGACATAATAATTTCCAGATAAATTGAAGACACATTTGCTGCACCTCTCCAATGTGGGGTAATAACTCAATATTGCAGTATTGAAAGAAATATTATACAAAATCGTATTTATTTAAAATAAATTTTAGTATTCCAAAATAATTTATTACTTGAAAAGATATGCAATTTTTGTTTTAATTTAACAAAGACTATTTCAATTTTTAATTAATTGAATGTAAAACCATTGTTCAAATTAGTGTTGAAATAATGTATATGTATTTATTATTCTTAAATGTACTCCACTTATAAAATCGTATTTAATATATAGTATATAATAAGCATTGTTGAAGCCTAGTTCAACAATTACCTGTCATTAATATCGTTTAAGTCAAATCAAGTTTAGAGAAACCAAACCAAACCCATTACAAATTATATTTTTTTGTTGTTGTATTTTTCTCACTGTGTAGAACGTGTACGAACAGTTATCGTACATTTTTATAGCTGTCAGTGCGTTGGCTGTCAAGTGTCAAAAACATTTGCCGCATGCAAAGCGCCAAATGCAAAATGCAAATGCACTTACGAACCTCTCCAGCCAAATGCCTGACAATGACAAGCCAACACAAGAAAACCCAGATAGATATATACAATATATATATATATATAGTTGCACGCGGATTCGCATTGTTCGCCAGATACACAGATACACAGATACAGATATTACACAAGTCGCAGGCAGTCAGCATAACAACGAGCACAATAGTTTCTCGTGACTGACGGACGGAATATATATATATATATATATATATATATAANTAATATGTAGTAACGATGATAATGACGGCAACGGTGGGGCTCTGATGATGCTCTGACATTGCCTGACGCCTTGATTAAACTGTCATTTAACTTCATTTATTTTGACACAAAACTGACAAGAGACCCCCATTCTAAGTGGCAGCTTATTCAATTTTGCACACCCGTCACCGAACGCCAAACGCATGCAATAAAATTAAATTGAATAATGTGCATTAAATATAGTATAGTGTATATATATAGTATTCGGAAACCAGGTGCGTTTTTAGATGGCTTACAAATCAATTCCACTCATCCGCAAGTCATCTTGCAGCAACTCATTTATGCTAAATAACAAGTGATTAAAGTTCGTTTTGCGCCGATATAAAGCTGTCACTAAACATAAATTACAATATGTCAGTCTCGAGAACCTTTGACTTTTATTAATGTAAACATGGAAAGCAACACGCACGCCGAACCCCTGAACGAGCTCACAACATCTACAACATGCTGACACTGAAAGCCGAGATAAGTTACCCAGGCGCACACACACTTTACCCAGTTCCCACTCCCCTTCCCCTGGTCCCTGGTCCCAAGCCCAGTTTCAGACCCAAACCCAAGCCCAGACCCAATCCCCAACCCAAAACCCCAACTCCCAGACCCAACGCTGACAGGCAAAAGTTTTGTCCGTGAGCGGAGATGTGTGTTTGTTATTAAAGAGACCGATGCGCAAAGAAGATGCAACACTTGAGGCTAGCTGGCATAAGTACAGTCAGCATTGCCTAAGTGCATCATTTGGGAGAGTCTTGAAAAAAAGTATAATGGTTAAAGGTCTGTTGTACCATCATCAAAAAGATAATATAATGGTTAAAGTTCTGTTGTACTACTACCGATTTTTTGAAATTTTTTTATTTGTAGGGCTTGAATATTTAATTTGTGAGTTGTATCTTGAAATCCATCTGGGAATATCTAATTATTTTTAGTTAATAAATGTAATGAAAATATTTAGTGGTTTTTGTTTGATCTCAATCTTTATAAGATTTTTATCATGGTATATAAAAAAAAAAAACTAATGCATTGTATTTTAAATATGGTAAACATGGGATTTCCCATTATTTTTCTTAAAATGAATAAAAAAATTGATCTCTTTCTTAATGAGACTTGCATCATATTTTATTAAAAAAGTTGCATTATATCATGAATACCATTTAAGGATCTCTAATTATTTAAAGTTAATAAATTACATTAAAATGTTTGTTGGTCTTTATTTGATATTAATCTTTATAAGATATCCATCGTAAAACTTTATTATTAGCGAAATTTTGAAGTGGTTTTAATATAAACACAACATTTTATTAAATCTTAGCACTAATATTAATATAAACATTAGGTACTGTTTGTTTTGAAAGATATGTGGTATATTAATATTTATTTATTATTATTTTTATATA
>JAJJHY010003979.1:5421619-5440535 GCA_021224005.1 Drosophila setifemur
TTTATTATATTTTATTCACATATGTAAAAACAAATACTAAAATTTTCAAATATATTTTGTTTTATCTTCGAGTATTTTTAAGTTACGAACTTTTTAACCAAAAAAGCCCCACAATAGTTTTTCTATTTAATTATTAATATTTATTTTCCTCAGTGTTGGGATTTCCAGCTTAGCAGGTTGAGCTGTGAGCTGCGAGCTGTATCCCTAGCCCCGTTCCCGCACCCGTTCCCGTTCCCTGTATTGCCGTTTTGCATTCATCTGGCTGTATCTCACAGTACGCCGTTCTGTGCTTTGTGTGTTTGCGCTCACTTAGCGATCATATCATTTTGACATGCTCGTGTGTTTAAGCTGTCAAATTGCCTGCTGTCTACGGCTGCTGTCTGCGATAGCTGCCGCCTATCCCCCCCTCTCTCTCTCTCACTCTAGCATAGCGCCATCTCGCTCTTAACTATCTTTTCGCTTTACATGGACTAGGCTGAGACGCAGACTGAGACCGAGACCGAGACGGAGACGGAGACTCCTCGGGGCCGGGCTTGTCTATTTGTATCTGGACAGGCACTTCGGACGGCCTCATGCCTCCTTAAGTTGACGTGTTACGCTGTCAGCATGGAGAAAACCTCAATTTCAAACTGTCAGTTTATATGTCAGCTCCAACTGACAGTTCTCCATGTTGTCGCTGTCTCTTTCTGTAGTTTCAGTTCGGTTTGTATCTTTTCTTTTGGTTACGAGTATTTGGCATGCGCTGGCTTCGCCTGCCTTGGCTTGGCTTGGCTTTTCCAGATACAGATACAGCGCCACGGACGGAGTGGACGGGACTGACTGAGAGATACTTGGATGGGCATTTGAATAATGCGCACTCAACTCAAGTCTGGCTTACACGAGAGGCTTGTGGCCCGCCATTTGGCCATGATCCTAGCTCTATTCATGGTGCGCACCTCTTTAGGGGCAACAACTCAACTCGACTCGACTCGACTCCGAGATACGGATGCGAGGAATCTGGTGATCATTTTCCAGCTGATGGTTGATTAAGTTTTACAACCACAATTCCGGGAAATTCACCGGCTGCCTAGGTAGTTGTTGGTACAACTTAGCCAGATGCTACTGTACCGATTGCAGAGGAAACTTAATACAAGGTTTTTGTTTTTTCTTTGAAATTTTTTTAGTATCTTTTTTGTCTCGAATTTGGTGAATGGATTGATAACAAACATTTGATTTTCATTCATTCGGTTTTATCAGATTCAATGAGCTTTAGTTGTTAGTTTTGTTGGCATTCTGACAATTACAATTTATCATCATAACTCACCTGTTATTGTGACACTTTTAATTTTTTACATTATTCTGTTTGTTTAGCAGTCTCAAAGTCGTGCGGTTTTATTTGATTTCCTTTCAATTAAATATGCAAAACATTCCCCTGTCACTATTTTTCAAATGAACTCAATAATAATTAATCATCAAGTCTATTAAAGTTCACCCTATAATTAAAAAAATATTAATATTATTGAGCATGTCATACAACATATGTTAAACTATTTATTATTAACTGGTATTTAGTTCGATTAACGTCAACATTCATGAATCATTTTAGACTTGAAATACTCGAACTTTATTTGATTTTTCGTATATCAATAATATTTACTATAACTATATATATACTATCGATTTAATTTTTTACAAATAAATACAAATATTTAGATTTAAATTTATTTATTGGAATTTTTCAAATGTGTTTTTTATACATAGCTTAATTATGCAAATAACATATTTGCAAACACATTAAAAATGAATTTACAAAGGTTGGGAAAAAAATACATAGACTATAATTCTTCAACTACAATTTTGTATATCAAACAACAAATTATTTATATAATAATTAAGCAATATGTTAAATCCAATAAATACATTAAAAATATAATAAAAATGTATAAAAGGAAAAAACACAAGTAAATAGTTACTTAAAATTATTAATTGCTGCACCTTTCCCAAGGCTACCGACCCAAAAATATCTCCTCCCCCTCAACCACCTGAGATACCCTTTTCGTCCGGGGGCAAGACTTATTCCCGGCACTGTTCTCAAGCGATAAATAAAGTTGTGAACACTGCCCCGATTTGTTAGTAGGCAAGTCTGCGGTTCTGTGCTCTTTTGTACAATCGGCATCTCTCCATGGCCTTATAACTGGCGCAGAACCGCCTCCTACCTTGTGCCTCATACTACCTTCTGCCCCCTACTACCCTGTACCCCCTCCCATACCCTACCCCACTCCCGACCCCATCCATCCTGATCCGAGCCTTGGCTTTGTCGGCCATGTCGTTCGTTGCACTGCGTCGGACACAAAAGATTTACGATTATGGCGCGACTATTAAAAAGTTTCGCCTCTCGCACACCTCCTTCACCTCCATCTCCTCCTCCCATCTCCACTACCAGTCCCAATCCCAGCTCCAACCCCCAACCCCTGCCCACAATCCAAGTCAAAATATTGTATGGAAAAAAAAGAGTGAAAAAGAAGTGAGTCTGGTTTGCAGCCGGCTCTCTGGATCGATTAATTATGTGCGGAATTTGGTTTATTGAGTACGAACCGCCTTTAAATTGTCTAAAAGACCCGGAGAGCTGTCAGGGCATGTTCGCAGATCGCAGATCGGAGGACAGAGGACGGAGGACGGCGAACGGGTTTCAACGGCTGACTACGCCTGTAATTTATGAGTTTAGCTATAATTTTGAACATTTACGCTGCGCCTGCGTGAGCTTGCAATATGACAATTTTACAGTCCCGTCCAGTCAGGAACAGGAGGGGATCCAGGGAGCAGGTCACCCGAGGAGAGAAGGGGCGATCGTATTTGGACAGCTGGTCAATTGAGTTGGCCAGAAAGCCAGAGAGCCGCGTCGTGTTGGCGGGGCCAACCATTTTGTTGTTTTCGATTAGACTGTTAAGTTGTCAAGTTGAAATTGATTTGTAGCCACTGGCCGACCGATCTTAAATTGCTCGAATTAATGTTGCACAAGGTGTTGCACTCGATGAGGTTACAACTGCTTCGGTCCACTCTGCTCTGGTCCACCACTCGATCGTAAATCGATCTGGCTAACCATGTACTCGGAGCTAGGAGCCAGGAAGGGGTGTTATGACTGCTGTTAGATGCCGGATTAACCGCAGTTTTGTACAAGTGTCCAAGTGCTAATCGAAACTGATTGGTGTGAACTATTTGCCACGAAGCAAATAGCACTGGATAGCCACTTGAAAGTCCAGAAACCGATCAGATTGAGTGGTCTATGTTAGTGACTATATTGTACCTGATATGTATATATTTAGAAAGTAACAGGTTTCAATCAATTTGTTGTGTTTTGTTAAAAATACTTGTATATGAAGTTTGTCCCACAAATATTTTATAAGTATATCTTTAAATAATAAGAGGTTCAAACCTTCAAAACATTGTGTTTTATATTGTACTCTTAAAATTATTATACTATTTTCCCGCAATTTAATGAATTAATGTTTTAAATATATGATAATAAAGAAATAAAATAATGTACATTTTCTGTATTTCTTGCACAAATATTAAGATATTTCTTTTCTAGGCATGTAAATATAATTGATTTCAAAATATCTCCTTTTTTTATTGGGGCTATGCTTAAATAATAAATGGAAATTGCACAATTCAAACATAAGTTTATGTATTCCAATTATATGTTATTCTATAGTTTTATAAATTTTATATGTATAACTATATCCTGGACTTTACCATTTTTCTGAGGGTAGCAATTGCAATTTGTATACCAATTATATTAATTTAAAAAAATCCAAAAACAAATTCCTGGATTTTACAATTCATCTGAGGTTAATAATTGCAATTTATTAAAATGCTTTTTTATTATACTCGTACACAACCCCCAATAAAATGTATCTTGAAAAAGGCATCCCCATTCCAAGAACTCTTTCCTAAGTTAAATCATTGTAATTTATTTAAATGTTATTAGTTTCAACAGAACCCTTACAAAATCATTACAAAATAAGTGGGATAAGCTAATACCTCTGGAAATAAAATTCTTGCAAAGGAGTCTTAAGACTGTTGGCCCTTCGATTTAGCTTCAAGGATGATGGCTGATTCAGGGTATTAAGGAGCATTCGGCCTTGGATGCTCAGCATTCCGTTAATGTATTCGGGAGATAGTTTTTTCTTCTGCGAAGAAATCGTTTCCAACTGATACTTGTATTCCTTGGGCTTGGCCGGACTTTTACCCATTTTCTTCCAGTTAAAGCCAAACAGAGAGCCCTCTGTAACCATGGCCAAAACGAGAAGCAACAGCAAAGACCAGCGGAACAGCAGGAATTGCATCTCAAGGGTTTGCGGGGTATATATAAAGATATTTCGGTCGGATCCGTTTCGAGTGTTTTTCCGAGATTGATATGCCTGTGATTGACACATCACACTTGGCTGACTGTGGATATAGCCATTCCGATCGGATTCGAACAAGTGTTTAATCGCTTTAATGAGCACCGCCACTCCACGAATGAGATTTCCGAGTAAGATTTGTGCCCACTAAAAACCGCAATTAAATGTCATTTTAACTCTTTTTTTTTTTTTGACTCGCCGGCTTATCAACTTTTCGATGGCCATTTCGACATGGCTAAGACCAGTCCGAACGAACTAATCAGTTTCCCGAGTCCGTTCAGATTATGCGTTATGCACACGTCTCCTAATCCACCAACATTTCCAGCTCACTGAGCTGTTCCAGCCAACTCCCTGACAGATTCCCCTGCCCCTGCTCCTCCTCCTTGCCCGGACTTCAAAGGAGTGTGCGACATCTTTGACGGCAACGGATTTGCTTGCCACGCCCAGTCACACGTTCCTCCCGCCCCTGGATGCGGCATGAGGAGCTGTGCGTTGCGGTGCGGGGGCAGGGATTTTGTGTGTGTGTGTGTGTCGGACCCGACTATAATCTGACATTTAATTAATAATAAAGTTGACAGTTTGTTTTGAGTGACTGTGACAGTTTTAATTGAGATTTGTTCTCCGCATACCCTGCACCAAGGGTAGTCGGGCTTATGCGTTTCTGTTGACAGTTGCCGCTGCTACCGAACAATGGAGAGTATTTGTTTGTCATTAGAACTCTTTTGTTTAGGTAATTAGAGGGGAACATAACTTGGGTAATAGAATGCAGTTTAAAGATGCTTTCAGCCTTATGAATTTAAAATATTACATATGAGTTATAAAGGTACTTTCATTTTTTGTGGGTTAATTTATAGAAAATGTGATTTCATCGGTTTTTAATCATCATACATTGTTTAGTTAATTATAGGGTAAAATAATTAGGGCAATACAATGCAAAGCAATTTAGAAATTGTTACCCTTATGAGATTGAAATAATTTTAAATACCAAAAATTATTTTAAAAGATACTTTTACTTGTGGGGGATAATTTATAGAAAATGTGTTTTAAATATCATATTTTTTTAGTTAATTGAATTGGGTTATTACAAAGCAAATTGGTTTTTATTTTATTAAAAAATGTAAGCATTATGAAATATTCTAACCCTAAAATTATTAGCATAAGTGTACTTATATCTATATATTTTTGTAATATCAAAAATTAGTTCAAATGGTTCTTTAATTTTTGTGGAATAATTAAAAAAAAAGAGTTTTCAGTGTTTTTAGACTTTGTTGAGTTAATTATATGGGAATGTAATTGGGGTATTACAATGCAATGTAATTTATTTTTTATTTTATTACATGCTTTGAACCCTATGAAAATATCATAAGCTATAATTTTAGCAAAAAGTGTACTTAAATATTTTTATGAATTACAAGAAGTTATTTATTATTGTATGTTTATGTATATTTTTTTCACTTTGAAATAATACATCCAAATGAATATTATAGAGCAAAAACTTGCAAAGATATCAATCTAGTTAATATTAATTTCAATAACCTTAAACACCATTCAATTTATTTCCTTCTAAGATCTTACTTCCACTCGATCTAAATTTCTCACCCACTTGAAGTCGGACATCGACGGATGACCATCGCTATTTTGCTTTGATCTTCCCACTAATTGGGCTGTTGTGCAGGGCATCCAAAATGGAGCTGGTATATCCGAGGGAAGCGGTGAGAGAGTGAATGCTCATTCACCCACCAACGTCAACGATGTGCCACTCAAAACAGTCCAAACCACTTAAGTGCCTTCGGGGGCCAAGCAGGGGGAATTTCCAACCAACAAAAACAAAAAACAAAAACCGAAAACTGAAAACCGAAAAAGTAACGAAATGAGCTTTCGGCTTTTTTGAGAGGCGATTAGCGCACAATACAGAAGTGGCATGTTTTGATGATGATCAGGCAGAGCCGTCTGATTGCCGGCAATCAAATTCAAATGCCTCGCCGTGGGAGGGGATTGCAAGTGGGTTTGGGACTGGGACTGGGTCTGGGTCTGGGACCAGACCCATCCATGGGAGCTCTATAAGCTAGACACGCGTAAAAACGCTCCCAAATGGCTTTCCAATTGAGTTGTTAAGCGCTCCGATGACGGTTGTGTCGGAACTCCAGCCCCTGATCCCCCGATCCCCTGATCCCCACCAAATCGACATGTTCGCAAATGCTTGCGCGATAATTGAGTTTTATGATTGACACGACAACTTTGCTTTTTAAATTGACATAAATTTCAATGTGTCGCATACAAAAGCGAGGGAAACAACTGCGAGCCAAGCGAAGCGAATGCGATCTATCTCCCTCTCGTTCTGTATCTGTATCTGCATGTGTATCTGTATGTGTATCTCCAGTCTGTCCCAGCGATAAATTGTGCAATAAATTTCAATTACATTTATTTTGCCGGCAAAGCGCCCATACTATAGAACCCAAACCCAAACCCAAAACCCATATAAACTATTTAAGTGAGCGAACAACAACAACAACGGACAAAAAAAAAAAAAGATACAAAGAGAAAAAATTGTGGGGAAAAATAAAGGCGAAACAAGAAATATGCGGCACACAAATTGTGATAAATTTTATGTTAAAGTGCATGAAATTATATGGCGACACATTTGGGCACTCATAAATTTTATTTAAACAATTTACAATTGTCATTCGAGAATTGCTTGTCGCAATTGTTGTTGTTGCTTTTGTTGCACTCACGGACTGGACACTGACTTTGCTATATATACATATATATATATTCGTATATATATTTTTTTGTGGCTTGGCTTTGGCCTGGACATTATTTATGTTTTATTGTCAGCTGGAGGTTATTATATGGCCATATTGAAGCACGTTAGCTCTATAAAAATAAAAAGTCAATGATATGGAAGTTTATAGTGGCTGAAAAACTAATGGTATTGCGATCGTAAATGAAGGTTGGCTGAATTGCACACGATGATTGAATAGATTCGATGCTAGAGATTGGATAATGTATCCACACAGGTTGAGCTTTTCAACACGATTTAATGGAGTTTGGTATATTCTTAATCAATTTACTTGATAAATTTAATATATTTGGAAACCGATTTTTGATAGTTGTATTTGAACCAAACAGATTTTTGTTTAAATTTACATTCTATAAATACCAAATGTATCTTTACGGAGTCATATGTACCTCAAATAAATGTAATCACTTGTTGTTAAAACAGGTCAACTGATGTACTACAATAATATTGATAAATAAAAAATAGAATAGTTTATGAAGACAATATTTTAAATTTATAAAATAAATACTTCTAAAAAGAAAACTAAATTACATTTTATATGCCAAAATATATTTTCTGAAAGCCCTTCATCTAATCAATTTAATTTAATCATTTAAATATTTATAAATAGTTTTTCTGATAGTTATGCCTCTAATTAGATTTATTACTAGTTTATAAAAAACCTCAGCCGCATATTTAAAATAATTGTGATATTAATAGTAAATAAGCCACCATATTGCTAATAACTGAGTAGTTTATAACGATATTTCAAAGTACAAAACTAAATTGAACTGTCACTTTAATTTTTTACATATATTCCGATAGCCATACCACTAATTTATTTTATAACTAGCTGAAAAAATAACTCACCAGCATAATTACAATATTATTGCTCTTAAAATCTAAATTAAATTGTATGGGCCAATTTATTAATAAATTTATTTTCTGATATTCATACTTATAATTTATTTCATCACTAGTTGACAAACCAGTTCAACCGCATAAATAATAATCACATTGCTAATAAAAGGAAATAAATTGAGTAGTTTATGAAGATATATATATAAGTTAAATTGTAAAGGCCATATTAATTTTTAAAATATTTACTAAAAGTCATACCTCTAAATTATTTAATCACTAGTTGAAAAAAAAGACACCAGCATTATTACAATAATATTGGTTTTAAGATGTAAACTAAATTAAAATGGGAAAATTTATATTTTATATATTTTTTTTGGTACTATTATATGTATCTATATATCCCAGTTTAATAGACAAACTATCTCAGTTTCTGTGTAGAACAAGAGCAACCACAGCAAATACATTTTCAGTTGGCTGAACTTTACCCAAATTGCTCAACTCGAGGATGGACACAACCCGTTTAGTTTGTGGAATCTGTAATGTGCATTTGATTTGCCCACTTAATTAACCCGACCTACCAAACAACTCCAACTCAAGAGGAGTGCCCAGGCAGACTCCTCCTCCTCATCCCAACCGACTGACCCGCAAATCAATCAAATGCAAACATCAAAGAGAGTGTCGCCTGCACTTTGCCGCATGAAGATGAAGGCGAAACCGCTGCGAAAGTTTCTGCCATCCGGATGAACGGACTGTGGAGCAGCCCACTCAAAGTTCTCAATCTCCAAGCTCCGACTGGTGCCTGTCCAGCTGACACGGCCAGACTTTGGACCATCCTCCAGCTACAGCTACAGCTCTTGCTCCTCCTCCATCTCCATCTCCACTCCCTGATCCATCTCCTCCTCCACCTCCTCCTCCATCTCGTGCTCCACAACACTCCAGCTCCAACTGGTCTGCCACTGACAACTTACTTTGGCATTTGGCTGTCAACATGCTGTCAGACATTTAAACAATAAATGACCAAACACTTTTCATTATGTTGCTCTTTGCGGTTGCGCCTGCACCAGACAGGAAAACCGACTTTGACTTTGCCCCAGCAATTGGAAACGGAATCCCAGTCCGAGTCCGAATCCGGATCGGAATCAGAATCAGAAACAGAATCAAAATCCGAATCCGTCTGGAGGAGAGTGTGCGTTGGTCTTTTTGATATTGACCGATTCGAGGCTGCCCAGTTTTGTACGAGAATTCTTTTCGATTTGCGGCCCAGGGGAGCGTCTGATGTGGGTCAAAGGCGAACGCTGGTTGGGCGGTCAGAGGTCAACGATTTTACTGCTGTTACTGTCATAAAAACGTTGCCAGTTGCCAGTTGCCAGAGCCCGAAACCCGAAAAACTTCACCAGCTGAATGTGCTTTTCTGCCTGCCACACAAAATGCGAACCCATTTCAAAAACGTTGACACCCAACATAGGGCAATTAAATTCATTTTTCATTCATTCGCCACACGAGTGTGTTGCAAGTGTGTGTGTGGCGAGTGTGCGAGTGTGTGTTCCTGCGTGTGCTGGACACAGTTGGCAGTTGGCAGCCTTGTTGAAAGTAATTGACATATCGCGTTGCAAAATTTGAAAGGTTTTTCCCCCACAAATCCCTTGGTTTTGGGGGGCAGGAAAAGGTATTCTCCTGTCAGCTCCGAACGAGGAAATTTGTATTTTGGTAAATATATACATACTCGTATATATACATATATCTGGTATCTGGTGTTTGCGTTCTCCGGTCTGGCAAAGAGTTCAAATCAATTTTCTTATTCATAAATCGTTTAAAATTCCAATTGCCAGAGAATATTTGGAAAATCTTTTTGTGCTGGGTCTTTGGGAATATTATTATTGATTTTTCTTTGAGCTCTTGTCAGCATTTTTTATTGAAAGATAAATATATTATCGAATATTGTGAAAATTAAATAAGGAAAGTGCTTTAATAAATATTAAATATATTGTGTATGCTAAATAGGTAATTCTGATAATGGAATTGCAAAAATGCTTTAATATAATATTGTGTCTTTTTTAGATACAGATTTTTTTTCAATTATTAATAGAACATTGTTTAAAACAACAGCTAAATATATATTATAGGTACTTCTGATAATATAATTAGAAAGGGTTTTTAAAATAATGTGTATTCCTTAGATGCACATTTTTATTTAATTTTTAACTCCAAATTTTTGAAACATATTTTTAAATTATTTGAGCTATTTCCAGTGTTTTTTTTTATTTTCAGACAAGTTTTAGCATTTTATTATAAGCTAAATAAATATAATAGGTACTTCTAATAATAAAATTGCAAAAAAGCTTTAATCTAATATGGTTTATTTTAGATACTCATTTTTTGAAATGAATAATAGAACAAATCAGTTTTTCTTTGAACATGAATATATATTATAGGTACTTCTGATAATATATTATATAAAATTTATAAAATATTGACATTCTTCAGATGTACATTTATGCTTTACTAACATATAAAGTGAAATCTTTTTTTTTAATCTTTTTTATCTTTTATTTGAGCTATCTTCAGCATTTGTATTAAAAGATACATATATTATAGGTACTTCTAAAATTGATTTTACAAAGGTACTTTAATTTAATATAATATTGGGTTTACTCTTGATGCACATTTTTTTTAACATTATAAAGTAAATTATTTTATTTAATGTTGTACCTCAGAAAGCGAATATTTTTTGAGTGTAAACAATTCTCTAAGTGATTCGATTTTATAAAGTCATCTAGTTTATATTTCTGGCTCTTAGCAGCTCTAAACTCTGAGCTCTGGAAACACAATCATTTCCGATGGCCTATCACTCACCGCATCCATTAATGTTTACAACCGATTCCATATGTATCCGCATATATATATATATGTATATCCACTGCCACCGATTTATAGCCACACCCCCCTCCCCCCTTATTTTCTTGTCACTGTCAGTGTCAGTGTTGGGTATTAAGTGCGTTGCGAGGCCATTAATGGACTCTAAACACGTTGTTGGAATTCTTTTTGCTCCTCGAACAAATTGCTGAGCACACATAATGGGGATTTGGATTGGGAATGGCTTTCTCCGCTCCAGAACACCTTTCATCCTTCCATCCTTCGGGGTGGGTTCTCCTCTCACTCGCCATAAATTCCGCTTTATTTATGAGCATTTAATTTTTGTAACATTAATTTAAACATAACTGCCAAAACATAAATTAGCTTCCGTTTCAACTAATTATGTCCGCTGCCGCGTCCCTTTCCCTCTGCCCCCTCTTCAATCCCCCTCTTTTTGGTCGGGGCAATCGCTCAAGCATGAAAATCGTTGACTGCACAAAAGGCAACATCACAGACACCCCCGCACAGCCAGAAAACCGCATAAATTTAAATGCCCCCTCTTTCCATGCCCCGCCCCTGGCCACCGTCCTCATTCGTTTAGGGTTTGTGTTTGTGTGAGCGCCACGTTTTATCTTTTCTCCCCCATGCCAGGGGCGTTGTTGGAAGGGGGAGGGGCGGAGGGAGGGGGGAGCGATCCTCCTCGAAGTTCTTTAAGTGCCGTTACACATGCATCCGCATCCACATCGGAGTCCACATCGGCGTGCATATAAATTTTGATCTGTTTTGCCGGCTGCCCTTTTGAACTGCCTTCAAATTAGTTGTGCATCCAGACAATTAACCAAAATGGCCCACATCCAGGGATGGGCATGTTGTTTTCTTTTATATAGTTAAAGGTTGAAAATATAATTTATAATGTTAGTTATTAACAAGAAAATTTCTAGAATATATAATTTTGTGGAATTTATTTATTTACCATTCAAATTTATACGGTCTTGTTGTATCTTCGACCAACAAAATTAATTTTACTTGTTAACAAATTGCT
This sequence comes from Drosophila setifemur, assembly GCA_021224005.1. Taxonomy (NCBI): domain Eukaryota; kingdom Metazoa; phylum Arthropoda; class Insecta; order Diptera; family Drosophilidae; genus Drosophila; species Drosophila setifemur. The sequence continues at coordinate 5,433,537 of JAJJHY010003979.1, forward strand.
TAAAGGTTCTAAATATTATGTATAACATAATTTATAGTATAAGTTATTACCAAGAAATATTCTAGAATATATTATTTTGTGGATTTGTGTTTGAATTTTATTTAATTTATTTACAATTCAAATTTATTCGCTTGTATTTTGTTGTATCTTAGGCTTAAAAATGTTTTATCTTCGGTAAACAAAATTAATTTTACTTGTTAACAAATTACTTAGAGGTTATAAATACTATGTAAAACATAATTTATAATGTTATTTATCACCAAGAAATATTCTAGAATATATTGATTTGCGGAATTGTGTATTAATTTAATTTGGTATATTTACTATTCAAATTTATTCGCTTGTATTTTGTTGTATCTTAGGATTTAAAATTTTATATCTTCGGTAAACAAAATTAATTTTACTTGTTAACACATTTGCCTTCATTTTATTTGTTAGTTCTCAACTCTTTTATTTTTTTGAGAGTTCCAGCGTGTGTTCTGAAACCCTAAAACAAAAGCCGACAAAATAAAGAATTACGGCAAAAGGCACGGCACAAACATAATAATCATAAATATATCAGGCAGCCAACTTTCGGCCTGGCATAATAAAATCGAATTAAAAACCAAAGAAAGCAAATGTTTACGACCTGACACAGTCACAGGGGCGTGGCTGGGATGGGGGGTAAGCGGCACCAAGGGGGGTGGATACCATTGAGTTATGTTAATGGTAGGCAGAATGTCTGCGCCCCCACAAAAAGGGGGATCTGGAGGGGATATTCTGTACAAAAATGTCTTTTTAATCCGAGGCATTTCAACGATGTGCGATCAAAATAGGATCCACTTAGATCGCTCCTAAGTTAATCCTTAAGATTTATTTTTCAGAAGCCATAGCAGATACTTATTTAAAAATAAAACAAACGCTTTTGTAATTTATTTAAATATTATGTTTACATAGAGCGTATGTATTGTAAAAAAATATATTTTTAATCACAGGTTTTTCAACGATTTATGATAAAAATATTATCTTAATTCTAAGCTAATCGTAAAGATATATATATTTATTTTTTTGAAAAATCATGCTCAAAAATAATTGTAATTAATATATTTATTAGTTGGTTAAATATTATATTATCTACTATTTCATGTTTTTGTATTTATGTATAAGAAAAAAAGGCCTATTTGTAAGAACCTATATTTATTCAAATTAAAATAAATGAAATAAAATTAAAAATGGAATTAAAAGATCTTAAATTTGTTGAATTCCATAAATTAAATTACTTCCAAAATATTTTAAAGTCCCAGATAAGGCATTTGTGAAACTAAGGATTTTCCTCCCACCCATCGCAGCAGCCGCAAAGCAACAATTTCTAACTAACACCACATAATTCACAGAAAATGACAAACAGCTGAGCTCCAGCCATCGAGACACCTCCTCCTCCTCCCCCTCCTCCATCTCCAGGTCCACTTCCTCCACCTCCAGTTCCAGTTCCAGTTCCAGCTCCAACTCCACCTTCACCCTGCCCCTTGTCAAGTGTCAGCGTAAATCTTAAAATTCGCCGAGCAGAAAGTGTTGCCTTTGTGGAAATTGACTTGGCCAGCTAACCAGGAGCAGCCGCATCAACAAAAACAGCAACATCTGAGGTGGAGGTGGGTGGACCAAAAGCGGGGGTGGACCAAAACGTTCGGTGGTGCGACGGGGGCTTTGCACTTTATTATTTATTGCTGTCGGGCTGAGTACGAATTCATTTTATTTATGAAGCAAGTCAGCCAAGCGACCAGCCAAACAGCAAAAACGGCCAAAAAATAAAGAAAGACAGCCAAAACCAAATGGCTAACGGACGACTCGGTGGTCGTTGTGGCTTTACTCAGCTACTGGAAAACCAAAAAACAAAGAAAAAAAATAGGATACATTATTGCTTCTGTTCAGATGGAAAAAACAGTGGTTGTCATTTTCAATATCTTACAATTTTAGAAAATAAACAAGGGAACATATGATCTTAGTTATATAATTATTTTGGGAGTTACCTGTAACTTAGTTATATTATTCCGAAATTTAAAATACCTAATTTTTTGGTAAATATTTTAATTTTTAAATCATCTTTGTCAATTTTTAATGTTTTCAAAAGTTAGATAAATTATTAAGATAGACAGTGGTTGAAGATGGATTAAGTTCTAAATACATTCCTACAAATAACAATAATTTTTAGTGTATTGAAATTTTAGAAAATAAGCAAAGAAACATATGAACAAAATTCTATAATTGTTCAAGGAATTTCCTGCTTATTATATTCAGTAAAGTAAAAGTATCTTTGTTAATTTGTAATGGTTTCAAAAATATGACAAATTATTTAGAAATACAGTGGTTGAAGATTTTATAACAAAACCTTTTTAGGAAGCATATCCCAAAATCTTAAATTTATTGTAATTTTATAAAATAAACACTTGATTTAAATTCTATAATTATTTAAGAAGTACGATGAATATTTTTTACAATTATTCCGAAATTTAAAGTTCCTCATATTTTGTTAATATTTGGAATAGTTTATATAAAGTAAAGTAAAATATGAAATTAGATAAATTAGTTAGAAACACGGTGCTTGAAGATATTTAAATTTTTAAATATTTTCCATAATTTCAAATATTTAGAAATTTACAAAAATTATGAAATGATCATATGATTATGGTTCTATAAAGATTCTATCAGAATTTACCTGATATTATAGTATTATTAGGAAATTTAAAGTACATTATGTCTTGGTTTATTGTTTATTTTCTATAAATCAAAGTAAAAGTATCTTTGATAGTTAATAATGATTTCAAAGATAAATTCGCAACCAAAACCACTGTTCATCCAGCCAAAGCGCCTCAAAGTATGCAATACGATGCCGCAGTTGGCAACACTTGCACTTTGCCACTGAGAAACAATAAGATCGCCCCTCGCCGCTAACTCCAGACTGAATCCCTTGTCTTTGGCCCCGTTCGTAGCAAATTTTCGTGTCGGCTAATTAGCTTTGGGTGTATTGTTTATAAATTTATGACGCATGTTAAATGGGTTTAATTTATTTATGGCACTTTGACCGCTCCGCTGCCAGAGTCCAAGTCCAAGACCAAGACCAAGACCAAGTCCAAGACCGAACCCGAACCCGAACCCAACTCGAGTGCTTAAGCTTTGGCCAATTGAATTTTCGTTTGTGAATTATGTTTATGAGCTGCCGGTTGGGCTCTGTTCTCTGGTTGTGGACTCCAAGATTCGTTGAGAGGTGGGGGCAATGTTCTACATATTTGTGTGGTTAATTAGAGTCGCCCCATGACAGGGTGCCGCTCCAGAAGAATCGCTGGCCCAACAAGAGTCCCAATTAAAACTTCAAGTTGTCAGCTCTCTGGCTATCAGCACCACATTCCTCCCCCGCAGAGCCAGACGACTCTATTATGGGTTCCCAAGGGCAGGGATGAGGGCAGGGCAGGGAGAAGGGTAAGATCAACCCTCGATTATAGAATTGGAATACAAAATTCCGATGGCTATCATTATGATTATGGTGATTATTCAAAATGCACGACGCTCTTGGATATGTCTATGGGATAAAATGACTTAATTGATTTTTTCGTTAATAAATAGTGGGTATATGTTGGGTATATCCGTTTTTATGGGGTATACGTAACTTAGATTATGTATAAGTTTTTTACATTTACTTGAGGTTTTTTCATATAATCTATTTTAATATACTCTTTTGTAAATTTACCAAAAAAATGATTCCTTAGGAAATTTTCTAAGTCCAAACAAATACAAAATTCTAGAACCTATATCCAACATTGAATAGATTATATACGGCTTGTACAATATTTAGAAATCCAACAATTTTTTGAAGAGTAAGAATTACATTCTTAAATACATTTTAGTTTTTTTTTTATGACTTAGTTATTTGCGATACAGTAACTAGATTTCATAAACTTACATGGTATTATATTTGAAGTAATTGTAATATTCATTGAAATTTATATAAAAGGGTATTTTTATTAATAAATTAAAGTTGTTTTGAAATGTCTAAATTATTGGGGATCCAGTCATTATATTTCATGTTAATATGTGTAACTAATCCACCATAATTGTTATTAAATTTTGAGGTAGTAGTAGTACCCATTGAAATTCATATAAAAGGGTATCACTACATTCATAGAGCTGTCCCACAGAGAAATGTTTTGGTCTTGTAAGGCACCTTAATTCTATTAAGAGTTTATAACTAATAAATAAATTTGTTTATATGACTATAATTCTTATTAAATTTTGAAGTATTCTAAGTATCCATTAAAATACATATTAAAGGGTATCATTTACTTCGTATTATTATAACACTGAGAAGTATTTTTGGCTTTGTAAAACTCCTTCCAGCCGAACCCGAAACCCGGTTGTCACACCCAGGCGCCAGTTCAGACCAGGGCCCAAATGATCAATGGCCGCTAATTAGTGTGTCCTCTCTTTTGGAAACTTTACACATGCTCGCTCTCCCCCCTGACCCCTGACCCTGGACCCTGGATCCCGGACCCCGGACCCCGGACTCCTCCTGGCCCGCGGGGTTTTCAGTTACAAGTGCTGATTACGGGGCTGCCTTCTGCGACTTCGCTTTCCCTGCCCCTTCCCCTGCCCCTGCCCCTTCCCCTGCCCCTGCCCCTTGTTGCTTTATTGTATATAATTTTTTTTGTTGGGTTTCCCGCTGCGACCGCAGGTCATTTATTATGTTGCTGGGCGAGACTTGAATTTCAATCGTGGTGTGTTGTTGCTGCTTCTGGGCCTTCGATTAGAAATTGCGATAATGTCCAATGGCGACAAAGTTTCCGAGGCGCCCAAAGTGTCCACTGCCCCTGCTCCCTGCCCCTGGTCCAACTCTAACCCATCCACATCCTCGCCTGTCTGCAGTTTGTCAATGCGAGGGCTGCCCCAGGGCTTATCTGCACTCGGCTGCCACTAAATTATGTTTTATCTGCATCTGTGGGTCATCGTGTTACTCCCATGCAACACACACACACACCAACCATGCCACATGCAACATACCGTACTTCTGGCTCTGTTGTGGTCACTTTGATGGATGGCCCCGGAGCGCTAATGAGCAGCAATTAATAAAGTCATGGACTTTGTTGACCGCAACAATATTCCACTATATCTATATGTATATTTGCGTGTGTGTTCGGTCAGAAGTTTCTCCAGGGAGTGAATAGAGATATCCGGCGACTTGTCGGTGTCCAGCTGATTAATGCGATGCCTTGATAATGAGGCTTTGACTTGGGTCCGGGCCTTGGCCCTCGAATATTAAACATATACATATATATATATATGTATATAAGTTTATATGTTTTAATGCTGCTTTGATTGATGTCCCGGGCGAGTGGAAGACCGCTTAAGGCACTGCCAAAAAGAAAATTCCGGGGAATCATTTAAATGACAGCTGGCCGGAAAGAAGGGTTTTAATCAGGAGAATTATGAACGGGTTGGGAAACTCCAATATTTTAAACTTAGCCAAACAAACCTTTGTTAAGTATCTTAAAGGGTAATAAATATATTGCCGCTTTTAGTTTTTAGTAAGTAGTATTAAACACCTTAAAAAAAACTGTTCCTAAACTTGTTTTGAAAACTCGATTTAGATTTCATGAGAAGATCGAATATACTTAGCTCAATTTACTCTCCCAATAACATATCTAAGAAAATATGAATTTTTGTTTAATTCTAAAATTAAATAGCAAACTGATTTTCCCTCCTTTTTGTTATTTCAAACATATATTTTAATAACTATATTTAAGGGTAATAATAATATTTTTCGATTCAAGATTGTAGTTTCAAGACAAAAATTATAAAATAAATGTATAAAGATCCTTAATGAAAGGCTGAATTTACAATTTAATTATTTGATATTATTATTGAAGATCGAGTACACATCATGAAAATCTAAGAAAATATTTCTTTCCTATTTCGCTCCTTTTTTTTTAGTTACAACAAATCTTTGATAACTATTTTGTAGGGAAATAATTATATTTTTTAATTCAAGATTGTAGTTTTAAGAAAACACAATTTAATATAAATGTATTTAATACATTATTGAACTATGAGAAGATTGAATTCACACTGATTAGTTAAGCATAATCATTCAAATCTGAGCTGTAGCTCAATTTTTTAGTTGAATAAATACTTAAATAATTATCTTGGAGGTTAATAAATTTATTTTCCAATACGAGATAGTAGTTTTTACAATTTTGTATCAAATATACATATGTATCGAATATTTCATATGAATATTTTTCATGAACTTAGTTAGAAATTAGTGAAATCTCAAATCTCAAAACTACGGAAAGATCGAATACACAAAGCATTATTTATCTTCCCAAAAATATGAATTTTCGAAAGTTTGTTCCATGACAAGCTTAAGGATGTTTTTTTAAATTTATTGTTTAATTCTAAAACCCCATCGCGAAAGCAATTTTTCCTTGGATCCAAACCTTTCGTTTCTATTTCCTCTGAGCTGTCGCTCCTTCCTTTATTTATAAATTGCCCTTGGCTGGGACAGCTGCAACGATTACCACGGCAAAAAAAAAACAAAAAAAAGAAAGGGGAAATAAATATATTTAAGTTATGTAAATGAAATGCGCTGTGCAATTGCTTTCGGCTCGCCCCGGCCGCTACACTGCGCAAAAATACATCTCGTTTTTTTTTTTGTTGGCGCAGTAGTTTGAAACGCGAAGCGCGTGCAAAAATAATTTATGGGGGCCATCAACAACCCTTAGAGCTGAAATGATAGATGGCGTGCCAGGATGTCTGCCATCCGAAGGAGACCAAAACTGAGACCCCGAGTCGAAGGGAAGTTAACCCAAAATCCAAAATATGCTGCGGGCGCAATATTTCTCGCACTCACTGTCTTGGGGCTCGGGGCTCGGGGCCAGAACTGGAGAGTGTCGAGCACTTTTCGAATTGAAATGTCGTTTTGGGTGGCGCTAGAATTTTTCATTGCCAATTGCTGCCAGAAGCCTGAGTCAG
>JAJJHY010003979.1:5440549-5457387 GCA_021224005.1 Drosophila setifemur
TGCTAGGGGGGATCCACTTGCTGCCAAGAGCTGCCATATTTCTCGAGGGCCCAGCACAAATGTCACATCAATCTTGTGTCCAGCGTTGCGTAAGAAGTAAAGAAAATATTCATTCCTTCTCCCCCCCTCCAAAAAAAAGGCGAAATAAATGGAATCAAGTCTTTGCTTTGGCTGCTTTGCGAAAATGATTAATGGGTTGGCATGTTGTGCGAATTTTAAATGCACCAAGCATTATGGCCAAGGGTCGGAGGTAGTTAGCCAAGCATTTTGATTGAATGAACTTGCCCACGGCCACTCGCAATCCGAAGTTGGTAAATAATGAAGCCAAATCTTATGAGGGGTTTTATGATGCAAGCATATTTTATTTCGGGAATGCATATTAAACATATATGCTCTTAACTATTAATTATTTTGGAAATTAATAATCAGAAGTTTTTGGTTTTTAGGAGAAGCAAAAAAAATATGCATAAAGGAATCAGATTATTTTATACAATATAAATTGAAGGTTTTTAATACCCTTGCAGTCCTTTAAGCCATTCCATCGTTTTTATACCAGCTATAGGATAATGTAGTCCGAATTTTAATTTTTAATATTCTTAATGGATATAAAAATCTATGATAAGAAGAAAAAGATAATTATCTAAAAAAAACAAGTAAGAACGTTACAGTCGAGTTTCCCGACTGTTACAGACCCTGTACAAAAAAAAAAAAATATATATGTATATATATTCACACCGAGAGTCCGGTCTGGGATTCGAACCCAAGATCTTCGCGTTTTAAGTCGAACGTCGTTCGAACGCCATTCGACAAACCCAAACTTTTTGAACCGACAGCTAATACAGTATAAATATATTGAAGACGCACATTCATACAAACATACATACATACACATTCGTATGTATGTATAGGAATGTAGTGGCAGCGCAGTTGCAGCGCCGCTTCCGAGAAAAATCAACCACCGAACGCAAGCGATTTACCGTTTGTTTGCGCAAATAAACAGATTTTTTGTGTTTATCGCCTGTAAACTTTAGGTATTTATTGTGCGCTTTCTAAATAACCAATCTTGATGAAATTTTCAGGATCGGTAGAAATCTATGCTCCAATTGCATGTGTATTTTTAAAAAAATTTTAGCTTGAAAATTGTGCAGTGCAGGGCAGTGCAAAAATACAAATACAAATTGCGGGGGCGATGGGCGTGGCACCGACTTAAAAAAATAAACTCTAATTTACTCAGTATTAGAAGAATCTACACTGGTAATACGGTTCTTCTAGCTCTTACAGTTGCTGAGATCCGTGTGTTCATCCGGACGGACGGACGGACGGACGGACGGACGGACGGACAGACGGACAGACGGACATGGCTATATCGACTCAGCTCGTCATGCTGATCAAGAATATATATACTTTGTGGGGTCTGCCACGCCTCCTTCTGCCTGTTACATACATTTGCACAAACTTAATATACCCTTTACCCTTTGGGTACAGGGTCTAAACATCGCTTTCAAGATAGATATTGGATAGATCGATCTCTATGGGACTTAGAATCTGTCCAAAAATTCAATAAACAGTGATTTCTATGGAATCAATCAATTATGCTTACTAAGAATATATTTTTTATATGGGGTCAGAGATGACTCCCTTACTGCGATGCTAAATTATAATATATATTATTATAATATCCTCTAAAGCGTAAAAAAATAAATTTCACAAGGCACTTGCAATCAAAAAACATACCTTTTGATATATAATTCTCTTAAGGTCTTATTTTGAAAATACCTAACCAGAACGTTTTGATTTTATAAAATATAATCATATTTTATCACCTAATAAAGTATTAAGTTCGAGACCAAATAATCACCTTCAATGTAAACAAATTTAGTTTGCCAATAAACGTATTTATCTAATAATATATAAAGGGCCTTCTTTTCTTTGTTTCTTAAAAACACCATCTAAATACTGCAAGATAAATTATTTTTCACTAACCATAAAATATAATTAAATTCAAAAAGAAACCCCATATATTAATTAACACAATTAAGCGGTTGCATTAAATTGGCAAAATCTGAACGCCATAAAGCACTTTACCATAGCTGCGGAACACTTAACATCCCAGCCATGATACACAAGTTATCAAGTCATCAAGTGAGGTTTTAGTGCCCCCGCAAAAGCCGCCACAGACTTGACTAGAGACCAGCTCCAGGAGCTACTCCTCCGGAGTACCCTCAACCACCTGGAACACCCCGGAACACCCCTACAACCCCCTCCTCATCCTCACTCACCCCCAATGTGGCCGCAACGTCATTTGCGCTGCTTAAAAGTTGATTCGAAAAGTTTTGCACCGCAACCGAGCGGGGAAAGAGCGGGGTGAAAAGTGGGGAAAGCGGGGTGAAAGGTGAGTGAAAGGGGGGAGGGGTGAATGAGATCCTTGAACAGGCCGCCGTCGACGCCTTTGCTTTTGGCCTGACACACACACAATTAAGCATAATCACCTACACACACAATTAAGCAGACTCCCGCCAGCCCGCACACAGATACTCACACGCATACACACACACACTCACACACACACACTCGGCTTGCATCGTCGCCGTACAATTTCCGCAAGTCGTAAAAGTCGGTAATTTATACCTTTTGCCCCATATGCTATGGCATGGTAATTTGTTAAGTAGAGTTAAAATAATTGCTCGTATTTATAATTTACACATTTTGCCTTGGAAATTTATCGTCGCGCTGAAAGTGCGCTAGATATCCCACACACACACACACACACAGATACACACACACACACACACTGGCAGGCAGGCAGAACAGGCCCCAAAGGGGGACTCTTGGCTCCAAAAAGTAGGATACCAGGCAAAAGGATGGGTAAGAGGGGCGGGAGAGGGGTTCCTGGGGAGGTCGGAGAACTTGCCTCTGCCATTTTTCGGTGTATTTTCCACTTTTGCGCTGTGCTCAAATTTATGGCCACAAGTTGCCCCTGCTAAACTGAATGAATGAGTAAGTGAGGCCGCTGCTCCCAGCTCCTGCTCCCAGCTCCTGCTCCTGGGATGCTGTTGCTCTGCTGTTGTTGTTGTTGTTGCTGTTGCTGCTGTTGCAGCACCTTCCTCCGGCCAAGTTGAAAGTTTTAGCCGCTATTAATTTCCCTCGCCTCCTCCGGTTTTCCAAGGGAAAGGGGAAGGTAACCTCTCTGTGGGGAATATGAATTTGCAGTCGAAGAGATTTACCGAGGGTTCGCGGTCCATGGCGAGGGAAAAACAATTTGATTTGAATTGATAAATGCCGGAATCTAGTTGAGAGAAAGGAATTAGAGTTATCTAAAAAAAACTTGAATGTAAACCTAGGAAACTTAGGAGATATTTGATGCCAAGTTTCTTAAAAAAGGTATAAAAAATGCCCAATGTTTATAGTCATTATTAAACAGTCTTAAAGTTTAGTACCTTCTTGAGTGTAATACTTTGCTACTATAATTTGGATAAAGTACACAATTCAAAGGTGATATATTGATTCCAAGTTTCCTAAAAAAGGTATGAAAATTATACATTGTTAATAGGAAACTGAAGACAATCTTGAACGGAAGCACCTTCTTTAGATATCTATAACAATTTACAATCATCACAATCCAACATTTTGAATGGTATTTTTGACTCCAAGATTCACAAAATAATAATATTACTTGTTCTTAAAAATCGGATACATATGTTCATCACAAGTGAATTAATTTAATTAGTACACATTAACAGCACATTTGCCTTTTTAGTTTTTTCTGACTACCTGTCTACAATCATCTCAATCCAGATCATATATTTCCATGATCACAAATATCCCTTGCAACTATTTACAATACTAAAATAAATATAGTTTGAATTAGGTACACAATTCAAGGTAGACATTTTATTCCAAGGTTTATAAAAAAAATATAATACTTGATTTAAAATATGGGATAAAACCTAGAAGTTATAGCTAATTTCAATTAGTTTTTAAAGCACATACCCTTCTTTGGATTTTCTGGATAAATATTTATAGGAAATATTCGTTTCCTACGAGTATAGTTATCTTACCTCTTACCTCAGTTACCTCATCTGTTTTCTAGTCCTCAAATATCCCTTTAAAATATTTTAAAAACCTATCATATACACAATCCCGATTGATCCTATTGTACGAGTAGTTGAAGTAAATAGCCATTCATATGCTCCTTGCCATTATTCATTTTGCAAGCATTAAGATCCGGGGAAATATTAAGAGACAATGTAACATTTTATATATGTATGTATGTATAGGAAGCGAACCCATGGCTGGGTAACATTAATTTTCCGTCCAAATTACCGAGTAACTCCATTTTGCACGATATTTCGAAAACCATAAAACATGGTGAACGATAAATTTCATTTTAATGGCTCGAGGATTGTTGGGGAACGGCTTTCGTACCCAGAGAGCACTCCTTTCCCTCCTTACTTTGTGTGCTGGGAACATTTTATAAAACATTTATTTGCTTGATTCCTAGCCTCATTTCCGCCAGACATTTCGCACCCGTCCCCCCCCGGCTTTAGCTCTTCTACCCCAATTCTGCAGAAAAAGATATATATTTTGTCTGCCCTCGGTGCCGTTTCCCTTCCTTTCCGTGGCCATAATGAGGCCATAAAAAGGGTTAAATAAAATGTGCAGCAATTGCTTTGCTAAAGCCAACGAGGTCTGCTTATATACTCGCCTCCTCATCTATGTTCCCCCCTTCTTGCAACCTCCTGTCCCTGTCTACTTCAACCATTAGGCTCCGACCACTGACAGCGAAAATTTGCCCGATTTTCGCGCCGTTGCTTAAGAATTATCGACGTCTTTTTTATTTGGTCGAGGAATGTCAGAAGAGGCGTTGGCTCTAACTCTGGCCACGGGTGTGGGTTGGGAAAAGTGCCGGGGAGGCAGAAATTACAGCTTGTAGCTACAAATTGCTTCCGTTGCAGGCACTTCGAGGCTCTTTAAATCGTTTGATGGGGGGAGGGATGGTGGAGGAGAGGGGCTTGGGGCAGGGGCAACCGAAAATAGACACATCAATGAAATTTATTAGTTTGCATGTGCAAGTGCAGCTGGCAGTGATGGTCGGGATTTTCCATTTCCCGACGGACCGAGGTCTGCTAATTCGCTACCCCCCCTCCCTACACCACTGCCCTCTCTCACGAACGGATGTAAATTGCTGCTAATTTGCTTGGTACACTGAAATTAATGGATTTCCAAAATGAAAGCCTCTTAAGCGGAGAACACGATTAATGCATTGCGGGTTAAGTGAAGGCAATTAGATAAATTCATTACTCAAGACTTTTTAGGGATATATTTTAATTAACATTTTTACAATCGCAAATAGTTTTATTTGTGTATTAATTATTAAGCACAAAGAAAAGGGTTTGCTTGTGAATTTTAATGGATTTTTATTATTTTATTATAGTATTTTTCAACTTATAATTTCTTTTTGGACCAGGCTACATTAGCAATAATATCTTTTATACAGTAAATAAGGTTCCCTGATAGTTTGAATTAATGTTTGTATATAATTTATTAAGCACAAATAATAAAGTATTTATATGATTTTCAATGAATTTATATTATACTTATTTAATACAAATTCTACCTGTACTATATTTTGGTTTCTTAGAGATTTTACTGGCTTAGGCAATTATTTCTGTATCCTTAATAGCTTAAATTCCATATTATGCATAAATATAATTATAATTAAATATTTTTTATAACGTAGACAACTTAATTACCCATAGCTTCTAGTAATCTAAATATTACTTGAAAAAGCATCGGTTTGTTTAATTAACAAATGGAAAATAACCATAGGTGAAGCTTCATTTATGATTTCATCGTAAAAACAATTCCCTTGAAAATGTGCCCGGCTATAAAAATATAGAAAATGTATATATAACATGTCGATCTTTTTGGCAGAGTTACATTATATTTTTTTTTTTTTGGGGAGCTTTGATCTGGCCGCTCCTCCTTTCACACATTTATGGGCTTATGATGCGCCCCATATGCACGACAAATGCAACCAAATGAGACGGAATGGAACACCCGCTCAGCCTTCGGGGCATGCCACTTGAATTTGGCAGACCTCCTGAGGCACCTCCTCCTCCGCCTGCTGCCCCTCCTCCTGCCCCACCAACACCCCCTCATTACCTTTGGCTGTCTCGCTTTTACGATGCCTCAAATAGTGTGATAATTAGGTGAACAGACGTCTGCCAACGTGCGTCGGTGCAACATCAAAGCAACCGTGCCCCGAAACCCCTCACCCTCCTCCCTTTATTACAGACCCCGCCCCGCCCATGTTTCCATGTGGGGGCGTGTGCTCTTCTGGTTTCCGCCCCTGTGAAATGTGCGATGACGAATTCCCAGAACTATTTGTTATGTCAGTTTACAATTGCCAGGGCATTCCGCGGAACTAGATTTGAAAGTATCTCGTATCTGGTGTTTGACTAGGCGTCGACATTTCGGATGTTTACCCGCTGATGGGTCGGTGCGATATATACTATATATATAAATCGTGATGATTACTTTGCAGTACAAGTCAAGGTAATCTGGTAATGGAAAACAAAAGGTCGCAGGTAAGTTATAAAAACATCTTGGGACCTTAATTTTAAAGATGAAGGTTTCAAATAAATTGGTAATTTCAGATTTTTTTGCTTGGTCAGCTAGCAAATGTATTTCCTGTAACAAGATAATTTTGTATTTTAAATGGAGAATTATATTTTAAGTAACAAATAATTAAATTATGGTTAAAAACTATTTTTAATATACAATTTAGTTGGGTTCATAAATTCCACAAATTTAAATAAATTTGTTATCACCAATTTCCTGTAATTAGGTTAATTCGTTTTTAAATGGAAAAGTATAGTTTTAGTTAAAAATAATAAAATTCTTGTTAAAAAAAATGTATTAATTAAATTTTAGCTAGTTCCATAAATTTAAATAAATTGGTTATAACAAAAATTAGTTTGGTAAGCAAGCAAATGTATTTCCTAAATATGTTTATTTTGATTTTAAATGGAAAAGAATAGTTTACGTTGAAAAAAATTAAATTCTTGTTTAAAATGAATTAATTTAACATATTAAAATTCATTTAATAAATGTAAATAAATTGGTTCTTACAAATTTATCTTTGTTAGCTGGCAAATGTATTTCCTGTAAAAAATAAATCCCGTTTTTAATTGTATAAGTATAGTTATAGCTAAAAACTTAATTATTTCCATAAATTCCATACAAATTTAATAACTGAAATTTATGGTTATGCCAAAATATTTATCTGGCAATCATGGCTTAACCCCGTTTTGATTTATGTAGTTGACAATCAAGATCAGCCTTGTTAGCCAAAGTAATTGCCGGGGTCACCACATGATGCAAGATTCGGAGGTAGCTCCAACTCCAAGAAGAATTCCGTATTTGGTGGATCTCTCTCGCTCTTTTAGCCTACCCACGGCAATTGTGTTGCAGGTCAAAAGCGATATAAGCGCCAACGGAACAGCCAGTTAGCAACTCGTTTAGTGCCCCTCGCTGATCTGTGGACACATGTTGCAGCATCGTGTCTGCATCTCCAGCTGGTTGCATGTGGCGGCTTGTTGCTGATTAACATCGCCATCGCCATCGCCACTCGTGTCAGGTGCCCAGATAAGCTCCCCATTCCCCTTTCCCCATTCCCCAACCGAAGCCCCCTCTAAATCAATCCTACGGATACATATTCAATCCATTGCGGACCGGTGCCGATGCCACAAATCATTGCCAAACATGATTTCTTATTATGGACAGGTAAGGTGTGGCTGGAATTCGTGTTGGCCTTCCAGTTTCGACTTGTTACCGCCGATTTAAATGCATGTAACTTTAATTATAATTAATTAGGTATTTATAAATGTAAGCAGCTTGATTTATTCTACAGGATGTTAGTTGATCTGCTGACGGAATCTTCGCCATATTTAACTGGTTTGACAGGCTCTTAATTATCATTACCTGATTACCATCTAAACATTTGGTCAGTATTTACGAGTATATATATATTTGTCTACTGAAAGTTGTTGTTAATGGATTTCTTACAGATTTCCTGCACTATAAATTTACACTTCCTTTTAAGTTGAATTGCATTGTAAATGAATTTCCATCAGTTTAAGTTTTTAATTCGTTTTATAATACGTTTATATTTGATAACCACTGATTTAATTTCCCTTTGATTAACCTTCTTTTAAGGGAAAGCTATCACCCATAACATAAATCCCAAATCCCAATCAGATCCCCCCAAAGATACATATCTGACATATAGACACGCACTTAAGTAAATATATCAATTTCGCCGATAATCCGAACATGAAAGCTTCCTGCTGAGCTCCCCCCTCCAATATCCCCCTTCCTTTGTCATTCCCCTATTTAATTTTTTCACCCATTCCCCATCCCAATCCCAATCCCAGTACCAATCCCTGCCCACATGGAGTGGGCCTCCACTCATTAGCTGCTGCATTCGGAGATCTCGAACAAGCCACTTAATTTAAATTTAAATGTTTACTTCTCGCTTCGCGTGTGTGTCTTGTGTGGGGCAAAGTATTTTGTCTTCGGTGCGTTTTGTGTTTATATCCCCCTCCCCCCCATCCAACTATCACTCTTTTATTGCACTGAAAAAAATCTGATAACAAAAATGTACATATGGTATTTTCCACGCCTTTCAAAACCGTTCAAAAACATTTCATATTTTAAAAAATAATATATTGAAAAATTTTAGGTACTATATTTTTATTTAAAATTCATATTATATTTATTTTAGGAAAAATATACTGTCTGTATTATTTTAAATTATTTTAAATATATTTGATCTGGTTTTTCTCTGTACGAAAATTTATATATAAAATAAGTTAATCAAAAAATCTGTTTGACAAACATAAAATTTTTGAATCTTCTTAAGTTCTCCCAATTTTTTTTCGGTGCCCTCTTCGCTCTGTGTGTCACGACATGGCAAGATTTATTTTCGGTATTCCATGGGCGACTAAAATGCGCTGTCAGCGCAGCAGTTGCTGCCATACGTCGCCATATCCCATGGCTATGGCTATGGTTCCGGCCACATTAGCGGATGGTGGTCCCGACTATAGCTATATAGCTATATAGTGCCCCCTCCTGCCTCTGCCCCTGCCCCGCCTCTCTCTGCAGAGACCCACGGAGCGATCGTTCCCCCTCATTGCACTTGACACTCGAAATTGATGCGCAACTGCACCCAAGCCGGGCCACATTAATTAGGCAAAATATTGACACGCTGATGTGTGGTGTTGGCTATTGATTTATGCATCCATGGGATGCGGGGGCTTTTTATTATGGGATTGGATTATTTCGGATGTGCTGGGGGATGGGATGGGATAAATATATGGGAGATGGGATTTCACTTGTGCATTTGGCTACTATGGCTTCTCAAATGGCTTAGAGTGAGCTCATCTTCTTGGCTGGCAGGTGACGGGGCTTTGGCTTCGACTGGGTTTCCCCTCCTCCTGTCCGGGCTGCAGTGACTGAAGGGATTGAGGACGCGCAGGATCAGCTGCATGAAGGCTCCCCAACGGGCGTGACCTGCAAATTAGGATACCACTTCGGTTTTTACGCCACATGAAACGGTTCTTGCGCCTTCAGCTGCGCTACTAACCATAGTCCGCGTCCTTGTATCCACACTTTTTCATCTTCCGACTACCGACTACCTCGCCCTCCTTGCTGGATCGGAGTCGGGACACTCTGACCACCTGCGGACTGGGTTCTGGTTGTGGCAGCATCAAGACCCTCACCGTATCCGTAGGGTAATCCGTGGATTTGGGTTCGTTTCTCTTAACCAATCGGGCACAGCTCTCCGTGGTCTTTTGGAGCAGAAGCCAGGACTGCTGCAGGACACTGCCCTCGTCGATGAGCTTCTCGTAGCCCTGGAGGATGCGGCGCACATCCACTTTGATCAGCTCCTCGGGTACTTCGGGCAGATCTTCGAACTCCTGCATTACAAATTATTCCTTAATTTATGCTTTAAAAATTAGTCTATCTTAAAAAAAAAATGTATTTAATTTAATAATATTTTTAGTCAGTGAATTTATTAATTAAGAATGATAGAGGGAAGAATGATATAATCAGATATCGACTTTTAGCAATGAATCACAAAAAAGATACAATTATTTCAGTGTTAATATTAATTTTCTAAAGGATCAATTATGCGAAGGTCGTTCAAAAATAGTTTAAGTGCTTAAGTAAATATTAAGAAAATAAATTTTAAATGCCAAAGTGCATTAATATTAAAGTATAATATAAAAAAATATCTTAAGTTAGCTTTCTCTACCCACCTGCGAGGTCTTGCGGAGATCCTCGAATCTCTGGATGAGCTGCTTGATGTTGAGGTCACCCTTGGACCGCACCCTCGGGACCACTCTTCCTGCACCTCCCGCTCCTCCTCGTGATCCTCCACCCACCTTAGGCGGAACCTCACCATCCAATGAGACGGTGTAGTCAAAAGGTCGGGATGTCGCCTCCGACATTTCGGCGGAGCTCATCCGGTTGAGCATTTGGGCCGTCTGCTCCATAAAGGAGACTTGACACTCCCGCAGCTCCCGGAGGCGCGTCTTCAGCTCGTCCAGGTAGGCCAGCTGCCGGGGAGTGGGTGGTGGAGAGGGAGAGGTGGTGGGGTGTTTGGTGGCCATTGCACCTGCCGCCTTCGATAATTTTGGTAACCCGATTCCAGGCTCTATTACATCTGACAGGGTCCGAATGTTTTTTGATTTGTAGTTTTTGGTTTGGGTTATGGTTTTGGCTGTCGGCCCTATTGTATATCTATGTAATGGAGGGTTGTGGATAAAAACACGGAATAGAGTGGGATTGACTCCATAGTCCCAGCTTACTCCGACTGAAAAGATTGGATTTTGAATCGATACTTAAAATATTCCTGGCCTCCTATATACTTAATATTTCCGAACAAATTAATTCAAAAACTATTTTGAATTATCTTTGGCAAATCTATATTAAGACTAACTAAACCATTTAACATTCTCTTAGTATTTCAACCAGTAGAAAGAGTATTTTTTTCTTCAAATTATATTAAAATATTAATTTCCATGTGGATGTTTGATTTATAGATATTCAGGCCATTTTTTTCTTTGTAATTAAATAAAAATAATCTGTTATACAAAAATGTTTGCTGAATATTAATGCTGAATATTTTTTTTTTATTAACAAATGCAATATCACTACTATTTTTTATAAATATAAAATAAGATAATTTTCAGATTGTTGCTGAATAATTTAGAAACTGTTTAAGATATGTATCTTATCAGATGCAATATCATTTAAATAAAAATATTTAAAGTCCTAATAGTTATTTTTGAATATTTTTAAAGGAAATATTTTTAATTTATTATCAAACTAGTTTCTATCATAGCAGCAACTATTTTTTTGTAGTTAAATAAAGGCTAGTTTAAGATTTTTGTAATATGTTAAAAACCATTTAATTCAAGTGCATTTTTATTATAAAGATATTTTCTTTTTATTTGTGAAGGTGACATATTTAATTTTTTATTGAGCTTGTTTATATATTAGCATCTAATATATTTTGGAATTAAAAGAAGATCATTTGAATATAGTCTTATTCTTTTTAAATATTTAAAGACCCATTAAATATAATTTTCTTTTCACATTTGCAATATCAAACACATTAATTTAACTCCATTAGAGTATCTCCAGGTCGAAGTCTGATATTTTGGCCATTTCCATCGACATGGCCTATTACTCGTTATTTTTATGAGCTCCAAATTGAGATATCGCCAGCAATTCTGGCCGGGCTAACTAAGTTGTAACTGCCCCCCCTCTCGGCTCCCTCTCCCATGCCCCTGGCCATTCCTCACCGAACTTTCATCTGTCTGTGGTCGAACAATGGCGATCTGGACAAAGGAGGAGTGGGAGTCTGGGTGGGAGTGGGAGGAGGGAATGGGAGGAGGGTGTGGGAGTGGGAGTGGGAGGCTGGCTGATACACCTATATATCTTCGGTTTAGCCTCTTACCTGCCAGGAGGTTAGTTTGGAATTTCACGGAGGAAAACGTGCCGCTGCCAACGGCTGACGCCTACATTGAAGAAAAGGGGGCGTGTCGGCCACTCTGTGACTCCCAGACTGCTGTTGATTTCACCTGGAGGTGAGTCGCCTCCCCTCCCTCCTCCTGCTGCAATTGTTGTTTTCATATTTTAATGCCTTTTTGAGTTGGTAGGCGGGCCACGACACGATTCTTCTTACCGATAAGCTGTTATTTTTATGGGCCCCCGCCGAATCGGATCGGGCTTGGAGTGCAGTTGGTGGTGCCCAGTGGTGCAGAGTGGTGCAGGGTGCAGTCTGTGGCAGAGTGGTTCAGGGTGCTGCAGGGTGGTGCTCTGTGGTGTGCGGTGTGGGCTGGCTGCCGACTTAAAGAAGTTAAAATTATTACACCGCAATTGTCTTGATCGTTGATTTATGTGCGCTTTTGTTGTCGGCTCTCTTGCCTCACGGCTTCGTTTCTTTTTTTTTTTAAGTTATATTTTTTGTTTTTTGTAGTTTTTTTAGTTGTTTCGTTGGAGCCGGCAGTTGGCCAAGAGGCAAATTTGTGTGGCTGTTGATATTTATTAGGCATGGCCCGGGCATTGGCATCAATTGTGTATGCAATATGGGAAGTTGATTATGCCTCTCATTAGCCACCGTATTTCACTTATGGCCACGAAGTGGCGACAGTTCCCAGGATTTTCACATCCCTTTTTGGAGTAGTGGGTCATCGGGTGGAATGGGAATTTTACCATACTTGATTGGTTCGTTTTCATGGATTATGTTTGTGGTAACATAGGAATAAGCAATAGAATGCAGAGCTTGGTCTAAAAGATAACTTAATTATGTGAGTTAAAAAAGAAAAAATTTCAGTGCATATTATATTATTTACCTAGCAACGTTCTATAAGATAAATAATAAGAGTATTTGTTTTTTTGGTGCTTTAATTTTTTCAGATCTTCGGGCAATTAAAAAAAGTGTTTTGCTTATTGAAAATGTTCATAAAAATCGTATTCCAAATCTTAACAAATTATTTATGGCTCAATAATATTTTTACTATTAGATCATTATTTTGGTCTTGGGGATTGGGTAATCTAAAGAACCATAAACCAGAAAATTAATTATATTTTCCACCCATACAAACCTTAGTTTTTTGGTATTACTTTGAGTTCCAAATTCTAGTACTAGAAATCCATTAGGTAGGCAATATATCTCAAATTAATTATTTACCAATAATATAATTAATATCAAAAACTTGTAAAGTTTCTTTTGTTTTAAAAATAGCTATTTACCTTTAAGTTATTTAATAATTAATTTGTGAAAATGATAGTAACCTTTTCTTTATATCCATTCTTTGGATTATAATTATCATAAATTACCAAATTAATACCGCGCCATTTCTTTCTGACATTCAAAAATGTATTATAAATTAATAAATCATATCTTAAATTAATTATGTAAATTTAATAATAATATCCAAACCATCTTTTACCTTTAAGCTATTTTATAATTCAATTTCAATGAAAGAAAAACTTTCATTATTTTCATTTAAAGTAAATGAATTTAAGCCCAATCCAATTATTATATTTCATAAATAACCAATAAAACCCTGCATTTCTGACACTCAAAAACGTATCATAAATTAATAAATCATATCTTAAATTTATAATGTATCTCTAATAATAATATCGCAAATATCTTGTGTGCACTTTTAAGTTATTTTATAATGAATTTTCCTTAACTGAAAGTAAACCTTTCTTTATATATTCGAAAGTAAACGAATTTAAACCCATTCCAATTTTTAATATTTTTAATAAATAACCAAGAGAAAAAAACCCGTGAAATTTTTTTAAACAATCCCTTTGATCCTGACATTCACAAATTTGCAGTATTAATTAATTGAGTTCTTGTTTGGGCTGCACCACTTCCTTTCCATATATATATATATACACAGTTTTTTTTTTTTGGTGAATGTCTGGCCGATGTCATAACAGCCGGTCCAATCTCATCGCCTCCTCCGGACCAAGCCCAGTCCCAGCCCCAGCCCCATTCCCAATCCCATTCCCAATCCCAATCCCAGGCCCATTGTGTGACTCCGGCACGATTAAAGCCAACCGCTTTTGGAGCCGCCTCCGATTGCCTGAAAACTTAATGATTTCATCTTTCATTGAATTCAAATTTGTATCCCCAACGGGCCCCCACGATGTCCAAGTGCGATTTGCAGCTGTGCGGATCGGTGTTCGATGTTCGATGTTGGTTGTTGGTTGTCCAGTGCCCAGAGTCCGGTGTTCGGTGTTCAGTGTTGTTGAATGTGGGCGTGTCCCCATCATCCGCCCCTGGAGTTATTGTCGTTCCTCTGCCGTTGATAGCCACCGTCGTGGACGGGCCCCGAAACGAATATAACGAATTTATTATTTATTTCACCTGACAGCCCGGCCAACAGACTCTATAAATTTCGCTAGCCACTCCGGTACACTCCGGTACCTGGTCCGGACTCATATTTATGGCCCCATCTGCATCTTCCCTGGCAATGCGCATATGAAAACGAAATTATTGATAAGTTGGCCAAGCGCATGGCATTCCCTTATTTTACCAACTCTGATTGAAATACCGCTTTCGTCTGGCACTCTGGCAACAGCTTCATTCCGACAGCCAAGGAACTCAGCTGGACCAAACAGCAACAGCAACAGCAACGAAGTTTATGGCCAACACACACACAAGGAGGTAAGAAAATAAAAACCTTAACCCAATATCCTGCTTATGGTCATAATTTCTGCGCTGCTTCCAGCGAAAATACAAAAAAAACCGCAAAAAAAATTAAGTAAAGATCTGTGAAAAAAAACCTAGAGACCGCCTGGGCTCAGCTTATTGCAGTTCGGGTCCGGACTTCCTTCTGCCCTCCACCCTGCACCTCTCCACCTCTCCGGTTTCCCAACTTGCAGCGTATTTCATTATGAATTGCTCTTAACGATGTTCCATTTTTCATGTGCGCATTCATAAACCTTTTTCTTATTTTCGACTTGAAGCGGATTGTTGTTTGCATCTCGCCATTGCCAGGCCAAGGAGGATGATTCTGTCTGGCGGTTACCAACCATCTCCTCCTCCTCCTGCTCCTGCTCCTCCTCCTCCTGCTCCTGCTCCTCCGCTCTGGTTAGCAAGTGGATGAATAATTGCACCAAGGTGTTGTAAGGAGAGCTCTGCTCTACCCAACTCTGGCTGGCACAGTGGTAAGAAATGCATTTATTTCAAGTATATATACATGTATCTGAATATTTGATAAATCATTTATTATGTTTGATTAATTCTGTATGAACTAGTTGTATTTACTCTTTGCTATCATATTTTTAACTTACAAAATATTTTAGCCACCTTGTATTCAATGTTTAAAATCAAAGACATTGTATTTTTTAATTTTAATAGTGGTTTATTAGTAAAACTTAAACTTAAAAAAAAATTTATAACCACCATAATGTATCTAAAAATGTATACATAATTCTAGATATGTATATTGTAACATTTAAATTGTCTAAATATATATATATTTCTAGAAAGATATGTTGGATAATTTATGTTTACCAAAAATATATATTGTAACCTTTATATAATTTTCTGAATATAAAACATTATTGTAAAAATTAATATTTATATTTCTAGATGTATTGAAACATTTCTACTGTATAAAAAATGTTTATACTTTATAAAAAGTGATTTCTTATAATAGGTATAAACCATATTTTAGCATTTATAGTTTGAATTTAAATATATTTTTAATTACAACAATTTTAATTTTAACAAATACATTTTACTTCAAAGATGTTATATAATTTGTTTAACCAATTAATTCCCTTCAATATTTTTAATCCCATTTATGATTGACAATTCCTTGGAAAATATTGTAACAGGCTTTGGTAGAAGTAATTTTTCAAATGCCGTTTAAAGGCCCCTAGGAATATATTCTCCCTTCCGCTTTTACTCTTTTGGCTCTTCGCTTTTGGCCCAGCCAATTCCCTTCTACGATTCCGCGGAACCGTGGACAAGAACCTTAGACTCAAAATTGCACTGAAAAAAAATACACATTAGTTTTAGGAAAGTTAACATTTAATATGTTCTGTTTTGAATACATCCGATAGTTTACCAAATTGAGTTCGGAAAACTCATTTTCAGGAATATTTCATCAGATACAAATA
The DNA here is from genome assembly GCA_021224005.1 of Drosophila setifemur. Taxonomy (NCBI): domain Eukaryota; kingdom Metazoa; phylum Arthropoda; class Insecta; order Diptera; family Drosophilidae; genus Drosophila; species Drosophila setifemur. Next base: position 5,456,774 of record JAJJHY010003979.1, read on the forward strand.
CATTAAAAATCATATTATGTTGCCTTGCCAGTTTCTTTAATTAAATTTACATTAATTCCATATTACCTTCTCTTGATCAGTGATTAATGGAATTTTTTTCAGTGCACGAAGGGTTTGCCTTGGATCGGTTCGGGCTGCTGTCAAAGGCACATCGGGCAGTCGTAAAATCGCGGCAAACACAATTGAAAAACGAGCGAACAGGCCGCGGAAGCGAGATAGCATACGGTGGGAGGGAGACGGAAATGGTTGGTACCAGGGGCGGAGGGGAGTAAGAGGGGCACAAACACTCCACACTTGTCAGCAGCGGCCTTAGCCGATTGCGTCGGGCTGTCTGTGCGCGTTTTTGGCCGGTTTTGGGGCAAGCGACTGCCCCCCCTTCGGTGCGCCCCTGACTAGCGCTTATGCTCACAAATCATAAATTGCCGCCTTAAAATTTATCTTCAATTTTCGAGACCCCATGTGGTGCTTAGCGAATGGTGTTTTGAAATTTATTGCTGCATTTGCAATAAATATTGTCAGTTGAGTTTTGGCCCAAAAGAGAGAGAGAGTGGGAGCGAGAGGGCCATAATGGCGGCGTTTGCTTGCCTTTTGCATGATTGCCGCTGTAACGCCTC
>JAJJHY010003979.1:5457595-5484686 GCA_021224005.1 Drosophila setifemur
TCTGCTCCCTCGCCCCCCCTCATCAGCCGCCCCTGCATGATTGTTAATTTACAGCGCGAGAAATTGATTGCCATTTTGTTAAGATAGTGTGTGCGAAACTGAGGGGCAGGGCTATAGGCTATATTGTTCAGATCGGGGGAAAGTGTTCCTTTTGGGGTGTGGCCTTCAATGCTGGCTGGTTAATTGTGGTTTCTTTTGAGCCAACAAATTATTTATGGCCCGGCCTTTGGGTTTTCGCGACTAATTGGGGAGGACCTCTAATGAAATCATCAAGCCACGGAGATTCCCAACGCCGATTTCAGATGGTTTCATTAAGATTTATAGAAGCCGAGCTATATCATAGAAATAAATTAAAACAACGGGCTTTCCACAATTTAATTAGTGAATTAATAAGATAAGAAGTTTGTAGACTTCTTTAATTAAAAAATCTTTCATATCAATTAAAGCAAAGGATGTTCTAAAATTTAATTGAAGAATTATGATAAGAAAAATGTTTAATTTCCAGTTAGTTAAATGTTAAAGATTTAATTTAAAATGTTTAATAAATTCGTTCAAGGTGGTTCTAATGATCATAAATAATTTTTATTATTATTATTTTTATATATATCTATAGTAAAACTATCAAATACTAATGGCTTATAATTAAAAGTCTACTAAAAAATGTTTAGATGAACAGTCAGCTCAATAGGTTAATAAATAATTGTCGTCTTTTTATTTTATTAAGAGGAACATTTTAATGATCGGCAATTCATATATATGAAATTGTAGCTCCTAAACTAGTTTTAAATCCCTGAGAAATATTTAAAAGTAGTTGGTTAGTTGTAGATATTTAGACATGCTTCAGATAAGTTAATGAAAATTGATTTTGTCCACCTTTTGGTAGGATGAAGAACTTTCCCCCCTGCACTTTCTCTGGGCGCACAGTAAATAGAAATAAGCTCAAAAAGCTTCGACGACTCGTTGGACGTCAGGCGGCATTGGCAGAGCCATCAATCAATTCACTCACATCCCAGATCCAGACCCACACCCAGATCCAAAACCCAGACACGGACACTCGAATTGTAAACCTCGTAACTCTCGAATCCGAAAGAATGGAACAACTTTCCCTCCGGCCCTGCAACTTCCTGTCGCCACAATTTGTTTGCACTGCTGTCAGATGGCGATGACTCTCTCAATCTCCCTTTGCTCTTTTCTGGCCCTGTAAAAAGTGAAACGGAACGACAAGTACACCGAGAGAAATCTTGAGCGATTCGATGGAGAATTACCAGGTGAAGGTACCGAATGTGCCAGGTTAAATAAGTTCGGAGGGATCTAATCTTAACTCCTGAACTTGCAACTTTATGAGGTTAATTCTTAAAACGTATATGAAGCATAATTAATAATTATTAAAAAAAAATGCTATGATTCTTTTAAATAAATCAAAAGAGTGTTTTTCGCTCTTAATGAAATTCTGACTTTAAAAAACCTGAATAAATCCTATTTTAATTTACATGTTCAAATTTTTGGTTTAAAGGGTTAATTTAAAATATTTATATTTAATACTTCATAATTATTCAATAAAAATAAATATTTTTCCTTCGATTCATATAAATAGTAATATAGCAAATATAGTGTTCTTAATAAAATTGTGTCTATGAAACATTAATAATAATATTAAAATTCCTTTTAATTAATTAATCTACAAACCCTTTTTGTGAATTCAATGGATTTACATACCTATTATTAGTTCGTTAAACTCAACTTTAACTAAATGAGATAAATTTGTAAAATTCATATTTCATAGATCATCATTATTTTATAAAAACAAATACATTTCTTTAGATTCTTATAAATATAAAAATAACAATAGATTAATGTTGCTCGCTCTTAATAAAATTCTGACCTTAAGAACACACAAATAAATCCACTTTCATAATTCATATTAATTCAATAACAATAAATACATTTCTTTCGATTCTTATAAATAGTAAAATAGCTAAAGATAGATATTTTTCACTCTGAATTAAATTGTTACCTTAAAAAGCATATATTAAACCCCTTTAATTGTTGGCAACAAAACCCCGTTTTGTGAATTGCATATAGCAATTATTGGTTCGTTAGCCTGCGAATGCGAAGATCGGGGTTTTTTTCCGCGGTGTAGGAACAAAGAGGCCCGAGCATGAAAACCCATCGATTCGAGCATGTGACAGGCATCAGGCAGAGCTCATCAATCTCCTGTCGGACCAAACAAAATATGCAATATGTTCACATTGCGGTAGGGAGCAACCTCAACACGAAAGGCGAGCATCGATAACAGGGCCCAGGAAAAGATGGATTCGATGGATTCGATGGAGCGGGCCAGGGACGAGAGTGAGATACACAAACAAAAATTAGAACCCCTTCTTTTTGTTGGTGTTGTTGTGGTTTTTGTTTTGCTTTTGTTTTTGTTTTTGCGGCCTAACCACATTCAGTAAATATTGTTCGGGGGCAGGGCAAAAGCCGAACAAAAAATTAGAGAATATGTGTTGACAGGAGTCATCAATCAAGTGACACAACTTTTGACATGTCAAATGAACGAGCCGGCGGATGAATTACAACACCACCGGAGGCCATACACTGCGAGATAATAAATGGTAGTAGTAGTAGTAGTAGTAGTAGTAGTAGGAGAGCCTGCAGTAGCTGCCAGACAATTGGAAAATCAATTTCCCCGAAGGGGGAGAGGTGCGGCGTGTTAAATGTCATTACACTTATCGATAAGATTGATAAGAGTAAACGCTTTTGCGTGTCGATTTTCCTGCTTTTTCCTGCTTTTTCTGACTCATGCGCTGCGCCTCGCTGCACAACAGAAGCGCCGCATTTAATCACTCCACACAGATACTCGCCCCTCACACAGATACACACCACTACCACTACTAGTACACTCTCACCTCTCCGTGGGCCATCAGTCTCGGCACAGACAATCTGTCAAACAGTCACGCTGACAGGCATTTCCACTTAAAACAATGCCAAACAGCCAACAGCTGCGGAAAAACTCCTCATTTCCCTCTTCATTTTCCCACTCCCCGTTGCTGTAATTTATCCGGATTCGGATTCGGTTTTGGGATGTGGGAAAGTTGAGATTGTGTTTATCACTCGGAGTCGGAGTCGGAGTCGGAGAGTACTTAACTCATTAGTTTCCAACCTCGGGTTGTTTAATCTTCGCTTCATCGAACCGATGATTTACCCATCACGATCACTCAGAAGAAGTTTCACCAAGAGAAAATTAGGAAAAGTCTGGAAAACAAAAATCAACAAACAAAATATGAAGCTCGATATAGCAGTATAATCATAATTTGTTATATTATTTCATTCATTATAATAATTTGATAATTTAGGTAGTCAAAATGAATGTTTTAGGAATTAAACAAGTTAAATAACTCTGATCAGTAAAAGGTAAAAGAACGAAATTTTTTTGTTTATTATAGAACTAAATGGCAAAAAAATGTACAGTTAATCCTATATAAGAAAATGAAACATTTTTACAATCTTTTATAATTTAATATTTCCAAAGTAGTAAACAATAACCAATTAAAAAAGCTTCACTTGAAAAAATATGATGTTTATTTAAGATTTTAAAATTATAATACTAGGAGTAGTAACGCATTTATTTATTTCAGATTTAATAGCTTTTATATAAATGTATTTTATATATTTTAAAATCTATAATTTAATTGGGCTTAGAAAATCAGTTTCCTTAATTTATTTTTATACTATGTAAATGCTTAAAATTTTGTTATACATGTATATAATCTTTCTTTTAATTTTTAAAGCCTAAAATTTCATTATCATTTCAGTTGAATAACCTTAATGAAAGAAAGGTAAACGAACGAATATATTTATTTCAGATTTTATTTATAGAACTAAGAGCCCACATATATTTATTTATTTCCGATTTAAAAGCTACAATATATATATTACATATTTTAAAAATTTTTGATAATCTTCAAATAAAAGAGCCACAAACTAAAAATTAAATTGTGCTTAATTTTTATTTCCACCATTTAAGCCATTATAAATATTTTATATAATTATTCGTAATGCTTATAATTTGTTAATCCCAAAATTTAAGACAACATTTCATTCTTTAAATGGCTATTTAATAAATAAAGGTGAGAGAACAAACATATTTATTTATGATTTTATTTTTAAAACAAAGAGCATATAGTACATGTATTAATTTAGTTGAGATATAATCGTTCTTATATGTATTTTTTTCATCTTCATTTAGAAGCTGCATATAAGAAATAAAATTTTGATTCATTTTTCTTTACACAATTTACAGACTTTTAAATATTTCCTATAAATGTTCATATTGTAATCATTCAAATTGCATATAATTTGTTGATCCCTAACTTTACCACAACATTTCAGATGGATTGTCATGATGTCAAAGCTATGGACTCCGCATTAATCTGTATACACAAAAAAAAAAAACGAGAAGACTATCAACAATGGGAGCAAAAGTTGGCAACAGTTTGGAGTTTGTTTTTCACTTTTCGCATTGTTCCCCAGATGACAGATTTTTTATTTTTTATTTTCCATTTTTTTTTTTAGCTTTGCATGTGTGTGAGAGTGTGTGTGAGTGTGTGCTGAGTACTGGCAGTGACAAATCCTTTACCGTTATTTGCGCATGTCGACACTTTGACAGGCGCCGACACATGCGAGTCTCCTCAAAATCCCCCACGTACAAACGCAGGCGGAGCCAAAGCCCCCTATCATATTTCTTTTGGGTCTCAGTGGATTCCCTTTGTGGATATGTCGCTTCCTGCCCAGCTTGCGGCAAAGTTTTTAATAAATTCGCGTCGCTTCCCGCTCCTCCTCCTCCGGTTCCTCCTCTGGTTTTGCGGGTGAGCGAAATCCACCGAAAAACATTTATTTCAATTTTCCCCTCATGTCGGACGGAAAGACAGAAAGACAGACAGACAGCGCGACATGAGAAAGGAAAATTGCTGTTGCCAGAGAGTACTTTACAAATTTGTTTCCGTCTCAGGACAAGAGACAGGCGAGGATCGGTGGAAAGGGGGGAAAGGGGGGGGAAAGGGGAGCGGGGACTGAGGAGCGTTGACAGCTGTCAGTTTGGGCCCGGCTCTTGAGTCGCAGCCAAAAAATATTGACAGTTATCGTACGTCACATGCAAATCAAGTCGGACGCGGTGGCAGTGGCAGTCGAGCGATATGTTTACCGTTACTCCCGGAGCAAATTGGAAAATGTTTGTCTCTCTTTTTTGTTGTTGTTGGGTCCACAACAACATTTCATTCGACGCTATTTGGGTTTGTATATTTTTTGAGGCCATTCATCAAGGCGACTAATTGAATACCTAACAGTCTTTTAAAATAAAATTAAAATGGCTTAGAAATTAAATTAAAATGACTATCTTATTTTATAGGGTTAAAAAAACTGTGTAAATAATATTAAAGTTAAGCATTTTACTACGAACTTCTGAATTTGTTAAAAATCTAGAATACCCAATTTATTATTTAAATGGCAAATTTATTAATTTAAGTAAATGTTGATCTTATTTTGTGGAGTTATTAATACTCTTTGAATAATTTTAAATTGAATCATTTTACAATTGAATTTTCTGAATTTATTAAATATTCATATATATGCCAGCAACAAATTTTATATTTAAATTTAAATGTCTTATAAATTTAATTGAAACATTGATTTTATGGAGTTATAAAAAATGTGTTAATAATGTTAAAGTTAAGCATATTTATATGTATTTCTAAAATCTAGAATCCTTAAACGGCGACCAACAGCTACACCATTTCTCAAATAACATTTAAAGGACTAGTATATTTAATTGAAATGTTGATTAGGATTTTAAAATATATTTAATAAAGTTACTATAAATTTACTTAAATTTTTTACAAACCCACAGAATTGACTTAGACTTCCACTAATTCTTCAATGTATTTCAAGTATTCATATATCTGCAAGCAACAATTTAACTATTTTTTTTAAGTGACAGAATGTTGCGATTTTTGTTTGCAAAACAAAATAAAATAAAAATAAAATAAAATTGGCGAAACGTCCAAAAACGCAGCGAAACGAATCGAATTGAAATGAGAATTAAGAATTGAGAAAATCCCTTGCAATTAAGAACTGTCAACGGTCCTTTGTAGACACGAGATTCTTGGGATTGTTTGCGAATTCCCCAACACTCATTTGATTTACGATTTACTGCGCTGCGTTGAAAGTAATTTGGCGCTTGATTTTCCTCAGCGCTTTTCTTTGCTTTGCTTTGCTTTTATTTTCTTTTTCCCGAATTCCCGAATTTCCCTCGGTTTGCCTTGACTGTTGTTGGCCAGGCTATTTGTTGGCTGTCTGGGCCTGACATGTTGGCATCTCTTTGTAATTGATTAGCCGGCGGGGTTATTCACTGACACTGCATGTCGAATCCAATGAGAACAACCTCCTCTTGGTCTCCTCCTCCTCCTCCTGGTCTCCTCCTCCTCCTCGGGGGGAGATCACTGCGAAAGTGTTTTCGGGGCGTGTGTCCGTTGGTGAATGATCGAACTGAACTCAGAATTCAATTGATCAGGCAACACATTTTATGAACTCGATGAGATCATGAATCATTTGCTGAAATATCACCGGCTGCGTAGTTCACCATAAAAAAAATTACTAAAATGGCATACAAGGAGAACTATCCATATTAATAAAATGTTAATCAATAGCAATAAATTATTTTTAATTATATAAGCAATGCCTTTAAGATTCGTTTGTATAACTATAGCAATTTATTATTTTAGAACGGGTATAAAATAATTAATACCTTATAATAAAGTTGATTAATTCAAACGAATATCTCAACATTATTAAATAATTGCAGAATTGTATGGAATTTATGTGCAAGTTGTTTTTTAACTCTTATTTTTCTATTTTAATTAATAAATGATTACCTTGTTATAGAGTTGATTAATTCAAGCGCATATTTCAACATCATCAAATAGTTAAACAAATGTATTGCTTTTGAGGAATTTAGATGGAAATATTAAATAATAACCATATTTTTAAATAATAATAAATTTTAAAATGAATTCCTTATGATAATGATTATTTATTCAAGTGCATTATTAAATGGATGGACAATGGCTTTTGATTGTATGGAATTAATGTGGAAGTATCTTTAAATTCTAACTATTTTATATTAATATACTAACATAGGAATGTTATGTTAAATCAATCAATAATAACATTTTTTTAACGGAATCTACAAATTACGTAGCTTACTATAAAGATGATTAATTCGAGCAAATATCAAAAATATCAATATCAACAAATAATTGAACAATTGTAAGCAATTTATGTGCAAGTATCTCAACTCTTTTACTATTTTATATTACTATACCAATATATACTCTGTTAAATAGCAACATTATTTAAAAATAAAATTCATTTTAAAATTAATACCATACTATAAACTTGATTAATTCAATCGCATATCTTCACATCAACAAATAATTGAACAATTGCCTTGTTTGTACGGAATTTATGTGCAAGTATCTCACCTTTTCTGCTATCTTGGCCAGTGTTGATGTTAGATTGCCGCACTCCGTTCACTTTGTGATCGATGAGGGGCCATAAAGCTGCCAAAGTGTAATTCCAGTAGGCGCCTACGAGGAGAGGGGTACGAGTATCTATAAATCCCATTCAACCGGACTTATCGTGTGGATACAGGGGACAGATAAGCTGGGAGTACTATATACGAGTATGTACCCTGTGATTTACGATGCCCTCGGCTCGGCTCGTCCCCCCATCAATCAAAACCGGAAACGTCAGATCGTCGCCTTAAATTATGATCTCTTTCTCTTCCCTGAATATATTCCTGAATCCCCAAAGTCCATCTTCTGTTCCATTTAGCCCTACAGCTCCGATCAATAATTCGCCGCTTATCGGGAATGCAATTTATAATACAAAATGGCAGGCGAAACTTGCCCCTCGATCGAAAAAAGGGTCCATAATTAATATTTAAAAGCCGCAGCAGTTCGTGCGTTCGTGCCCCATCTGGTGTGCTCTCCTGTTGCTGCTCCATCGGCGATTCCAATCAGATAACATTAGCACGTCACATCACACAGCGTGCAGAAATTATTATTCATTGAATTTGTGATAAATGTGACAGGCCCAACAGCACTCCAAGGGGTCTCAACAATGCCGACCGACTCGCCAGCATATCCAGACCAGATACCACTACCACTACCACTACCAATATGGTCAAGACCGGACCGAACCAGCCTGCATTGGAGCTGTCAAAAATTTGTTGCAAAAAGATATTATCTGGTATGGATGGCAGGGACTGGCCATGACGATGATGGAGCCTGTCTCCTCGCGATTTTCCACCCTGGGAGTGTGAGGGCCAGTGATGGCACTTTGGATATCTGCCTTCACATATAAACATATTAAGATCCATATTTAGATCAATTAACTAATCAATTTTTTTGTTGTTGTCTGGTATTTTAATAACATTTACAATGTTGTACTCCATTGTTAAATAATTATAATTAACCCCAAAATACAATCCTTTTTTTAATACTCTTCCATTTTAGTTTAACTTATATAATTAATTTTTTTTTATATTATATTCAAAAAGAAGATTAAACCTAAACTCTAAAAAAAATCACAGTTTTCGTTCTTTTTATTCCCATATTTTGTATAATTTAATTCAATTCCTGTATTTGTAAAATAACCATAATTAAACGGTGATGAAACCATTTTTTAATATATTCCCATTTTAGTTTAACTGATTTTTGTATAATTTTTTTTTTTTTTGTATAAATATTTAGTTAGGCAAAAAAAAAAATTCGTGCAATTTTCGAAAATAACCATAAATAAGCCATATAATTGGTAATATTTTCCCAATTTAGTTTAACTGAATTTATTATGACATCTTTAAGAAGAATATTAAACTTAAGTCCTACAAATTATTTTACTCTTACTTGTACTCTTATACTTTTATATATTTTATAATTTAATTCTGTTGTTTTTGAATAAGTTAAGGTTTAATGTAAAATAACCATAATATACCCGTGATACAATAGTTTTGTAATGTTTTCTCAATTTAGTTAAACTGATTTTAATTTTTGTTTCAATCTTTAAAATAACTAAATTGGCTCTTCGTACTCTCATATTTTTTAAAATTAAATTAAGTTTCTATTTTATAATAATAAGTTGAGGGCCTCTCTTTCTTCTGTGTATTGATGTAAAATATCCATAATTACATTTAAGTATTTTATTATAATATTATTTTAAGTTCAAGAAAAACGTAAACCTTAATTTCTAAAAAATAACAGTATTCCTTCTTCGTATTCCCCATAAATTTTTTTATTAAATTTAATTCGGTTCCAGTTTTTGAATAAGTTGATGGCATCTCTGGCCTCTGTGTGTGTGCTCCGGGCTCATCAATAATGAGGCGACGAGGATGTGGCCCAACTCAACGATGCCGGTGCTGATGATGGTGATGACCATGATCGATGATTGACCTGTTTTTGTTTTGCCCATCTTCAGAGTGACGATTGCTTTCGAGTCGTCCTCCTCTCTCTCTCTGGAGCTGACCACACCCATTGACAGGCATGTGCAATGTGCAATTATTGGCGAAGAATCGCCACAACAGCAGCTCCAACAACAACAACTACAACAACAACAAGGGGAGCAGTCAAATGGAATTGCCGCATTGATTGATGTGCCCAATAAATTGCACGAGGTGCATTAACTTGGCCATAGTCTGTCTTTGGCCCTGGTTCTGGGAAAGTGGCATTCAACAAGGCGTCCCAAGGTAGGCGTCAACAAAAGGTGACAGCCATGAATCTACGTTTTCAATACCAAAACACTTTAAATAGGATCGCGATGAAATATTTAAAACAAAGAAAAATAGGAGGAAATTGTTTTAAATATTTCTGCATTTAATTATGCTAACAGTCAATACAAAATATAAAAGATTAATGTAACTGCGTGGAATCTAAATTTCCAATGCCAAAACACCTTTAATAAGATCGCGATAGAATATTTAAAACAATGAAAAATAGTTCAAAAATATTGACCTTCTTTTTAGATAATATTATATTAAATTGTATTTTATAAAAATGTAATAAATTAGTCAAATAATTTTGACAATTAAAATATTACATAGCGGTGAATATAAATTTTCAATACAAAAACACTTTAAAATGGATAAAGCAAAAATATTCAAAACAAAGAAAAACAAGTAAGAACGTTACAGTCGAGTTTCCCGACTGTTACAGACCCTGTACAAATTTGGTTTTAGGCATAATAAAAAAAAACCAAAAAAAAATATATATTCACACCGAGTCCGGTCTGGGATTCGAACCCAAGATCTTCGCGTTTTAAGTCGAACGTCGTAACCATTCGACAAACCCAAACTTTGCGAACCGACAGCTAATACAGTATAAATATATTGAAGACGCACATTCATACATACATATATACATACACATTCATTCATATGTATATGAAGCTAGAGGCAGCTAGAGAAAAATCAACCACCGAACGCAAGCGATTTACCATTTGTTTGCGCAAATAAACAGATTTTTTGTGTTTATCGCCTGTAAACTTTAGGTATTTATTGTGCGCTTTCTAATTAACCAATCTTGATGAAATTTTCAGGATCGGTAGAAATCTATGCTCCAATTGCATGTGTATTCTTAAAAAAATTTTGGCTTGAAAATTGTGCAGTGCAGGGAAGTACAAAAATTCAAATACAAATTGCGGGGGCGGTGGGCGTGGCACCGACTTAAAAAAATAAACTCTAATTTACTCAGTATTAGAAGAATCTACACTGGTAATACGGTTCTTCTAGCTCTTACAGTTGCTGAGATCCGTGTGTTCATCCGGACGGACAGATGGACAGACGGACAGACGGACAGACGGACGGACGGACAGACGGACAGACGGACAGACGGACATGGCTATATCGACTCAGCTCATCATGCTGATCAAGAATATATATACTTTGTGTGGTCTGCCACGCCTCCTTCTGCCTGTTACATACATTTGCACAAACTTAATAATAAGAGAAAATTATTACATGTGTAAATTCTCTTATTGATTAATTACGCTAAATAAAATAAAATTACATTGACAAATACAAGATATCAATTAAATAAAAATAGGTGTTATTTGGATACCTAAATACAAACAATCTGAGACTATATTTAGCTGAAATTTTGGGTAAATTATTACAAAAATTAATTAAAAATAGAACCCAAAGCAATTAAGAACCATATAATTGTTAATAAAGAATTTTTATTTTACGCTATCTTCAAATGAGCACATCTATTATTTTGCAGAAAGAATTTTGGATATAATTTCATAATAATATATTTATTTTTTACGTCAGTATGACATGAAGTCGCCGTCTTGTGTTTAAAATTTCCTCAATAAGTAGTATATTAGTTTAAAATAAATACGATTAAATCAATAAAATACTATAAACATAATTTTTATCTGCATTTTCACTCCTACTATTAAGTTCACCTCTGTAAATCAACAATGTATTAAAATCCACTATTTATTACAGGTTACCATTAAATAAGATGAACTTTCTGACAATGACAATGAATAAAAAAAAATCGGGAAAAGCCAGTCAACCCATTCGTTAATCTGTAAACTCTGAGTTCTGTTCACCATTCATTCATTATTCATTCGCAATTTTCGACGACAATCATTTCAACTCGAATGGAATTCGCTGACACTTCGTTTGCCCCTTTCCCCCCAAATATATATTTTCGAATGCGATTTGCATATGCTATGGGGATCTTAATCCCCAATGGAATGCTCTCTTCAACGCGTGAATCCGAGGCATGCCCACACACACAGAAGATGCATCCACATTCAGAATTCAGAATATTGGGGGAGAGCGTTTTAATTATGGTTTTTAATTTCACGGCCCATATGGCGGGCTGTCAGGTGATTTCCACTGAAATATGCCCAGAACTCGCATCTATCACCGAATGCTTGGATGGGATTCGGAATGGGAATGGGAATGGGATTCGGAATGGGTAGCGAGTTGTGAAATATTTCACTCTATTTCTGTCTTTCAGAGCGAAATTAAGTGTTAATCTCATTTGATTTGTCATTTTCACATGACGTGATTTCTCGGCCTCGGAAGCGATGGCTCTGGCTCTGGCTCTGCCTTGTGATGTGATGTATGGGAAACAAATGTTTCTCTGACACATTTATTTGTTTAATGAGACGTTGAATAATTAGTTGGATATGGCACAAGCGCAAGAAAACATAGCGAAACAATTCGAATGGACGGTGGACTTCGGTTCTCTTTGGATCTCCACCCATCGGTTGGCACAGCAATTTATAAATTATGATTGACGACTCTCGGTGTGTGTGTGCGGAATTGTGTGACCCCTCGCAGTTAGCCTCCTCCCCCTCCCCCACTTGACCCCTGCACTCCTCCACTCCGAAACACTCCACTCATGTGAGTCGTCTGACATTTTTCTATATAGTTTTTGCTCTGGCCTCGGTCATTATGGCTGACAGCGCGCCTTCAAAATGATGAGTTTAGATTGATGGCCGCACATCACTCAACGAGATGGCAGCCAAACCGAACACCATAGCAAATCTGAGTGGGTTGTGCGATATCTAGATACTCTATAAGTGTACTAAAAATTATTTAATACCTTGTAAATCTTATGGGTCATAGGAAAATAAATATTCCTTGGTCATTTGTTTTGGGATTTCTTGCTAGATTATTTTGTCACTTAAATTCAATACTATTTACAATGAAAGAAGTATAATAATTTCTGCAGATAAAAATATTAATAATAATATATTCTGCAAAAATCCAATAAAAATTATTCAATACAAATAACTTGCAAGTAATGATAAATTGGTTAAACATAGATAAAGAAATATTCTTTGGATTTAGAATTCAGATTTCATAGTTTAGTAACTAGGTTATTCATTCAATTAATTCAATACTATTTACTATTAAATAAGTATAACAATTTATGCAGATTAATAATAATATATAATAATATTCCCAGATACTGCAAACTATAAATTGCATTATATATATCCATAACAAATTATATAATACAAATAACTTGCAATTATCATTGGAATATTCATTCTTTAGCAATTGTATTCCGATTTCATACTTTACATTACTTTGGATCAATTCAATGCTATATAAAATTGAATTGGTCTAATTTCGAAGGATTCAAATAGTGGAAATCTTTGAATTTCTAACAGCACAGCAAATTTTTGTAGAATGAGTGATTTTCAGATACTATCTGCTTGGGAATAATATTTTAAAACAATTAATATATGGCGTTAAACATGGGAAATAAAATATTCTTTGGCATTTATATACTGATTTATTACTATATTAATAAAATACAATTTACAATTAATAAAGTATAATAGTCTCTAATGTTTCAAATATTAAATAGTGAAAACAACACTTTCTTTTAGTATAATAATTTCAAATAAGTAAATTCAACCTAAGAATTCGAATCAAATTATTTTGGTTTAATTATTCCAGTTGGTTCTTAATTAATGAAAAAGGTTTTCATTAAGATTCAGTTACCCTAGGACATCATAATTGTATATATTAACCACAGTAAGTCCGATTGTCAAAAAACTTTTGCAAAACTCCTCCTATAATAAATATATCACCCCAAATACCAAAACCAATATGATTTCCAATACCCATTGGGAATTCCACTGCCTGTTGACATGTCACTAATTTCGAGTTCCCAAAGCCGGGTTTTGCCTTAAATTTGATTTTTGCTTTGGGCTCAACCCTTCGAAAAACTATCCGGAGATGATTGATGGGTTTGGCATATGAAAAAGCGAGCAGGAAACAAAAACCCTTTTTCGAAACATATTCTATGTCAGAGCTGAGGACGGAGGAGAAGCGAATTAATCATCCATGGAGGAGGGAGCCCGAAAGCTGGCAAAAGTGATAAATTAAGTTTGAAGACGATTGGGAAATGTCTGTCGAGTAATTAGTGGAGCTGAGCCGGGTCTGGGATGGGGATGGGGATGGGGTCTGGAACTGGGATTGGGTCTGGGACTGGGACTCGGCCTAGAGAGCAATAATGATGTGGATGACAGGAGAAGTGCAAGAGACCGAAATTAAATATGATAAAAGACCCACACACACAGTCTGTTGCCGTTCCGTAATTAAGTATGACATGCAAAAGTATGAATTATCACTGAAATGTCAAAATGTCACAGCTGCCATCGGTCCTGGGGAGGGCACGGGAGGATGCAGTGGGGCCGGAGATGGATCCAGAGGAAGGCATAAATATGAGACTCAGTCTGAGATGGAGACACGCCGCGTGTGGGATTAACTGACTTGAAAATTTATGATATGAAAAATTACTTTAGCTCACAGCGAAAGATGCAAAGATACTCACAGAGAGAGAGATATGTTTATTTTGTATCTCGAAATTTGTGGCCCAAACAAATTTCCCAAAGTCTCTGCGTTGAAAAATTAATGTGCACAACTGTCATTGCACTGACAGAGATGCGATGCGATGCGATGGGGTTCGTATTCCCATCCGATCCGATCCGGATTTATACTCCGATTCGGGTTCGGACTGGCAGGGGGTTGCTGTTGTGAGAGCTTGTGATAAATGATTTTGAAATGTGACAAAATGCTTACCAGCGGGATTAACGGAGACGAGACGTCGTCGACGGCCCAAGGATTTGTTTGGTCTCGGCTGCTGCTGCTGCAAAAAAAAGAGTTATTTGCCGTCTGAGGGATCTGGGAAGTTTGTTTTGTGCCATCGGTATCAGATGGGATTATAGGGATTTGCTCAAATGAAGTTGTCACAGAAGTGGATGTGTTCCACTCTACTGGAGGATAAGTGAAGTTCTGAGTTGAGAGCATCAAATCTGAGTACAAATAAAAATCAAACAATAATTTATTTGCTTTTATTGCGTTCTGGGCAATCTGTCTGGGGGTTCTTTTTTATTTTTAATAAGCCCTTTTATTGTGTCTTTTAATTTAGTATCTATAAAAAAACACAAAAGGATTTGGTGTTAATAATATACAATACAATATTATATCAATGATCTACCATATTGATATAAAATCTTAAAATTTTTATAATAAAATGTATTATTAGAAAAGAAAAAATTATAACTTAGGGTTTTAAAGTGAATGTAATTAGATTAATTTTCTTAGTAATTGATTCGGAAACCCCTTATTTATTTCCATGCATATAATCATATACCATATTAATATAAAATATTTATATATAATGTTGATATACATTAATAGCAAATTGCCTTGTGATTAAAGGATTAAAATATAAAATAGAATATAGAAAAAAAATTAGAAAAGAAACTTATAATATATAATTTAAGACAATTGCTTAGTGTTTTAAAATAAATTTAATCAGATTCACTTTCATATTGATTGTTTCTGGAACCTATAATTTATTTTATTGGATATAATGTTATATCATATTGATATAAAATATATTGATATATACTAACTGCAAATTGTTAAAGATTTTTTTACAACAAATTATTATTAACGAAATTAAAAAGAGCTTGTATCTTATAACAATGAACCTCTTATTTAATTTCTTGTATATAATGCATGATATACCATATTGAGATACAATATAAAAATATGTTAAGTGCAAATTGTTTTAGTTTATTTATTAAACAAATGATTATTAAAATAAAAGGAAAAGAATATAATTGTTTAGATTTTAAAAATTAATAAAACTAGATTAATTTCCATATATTGTACCATATATTCTTTTTGTAACATCTTATTTATTTCCAGCAAATAATAAAATATTTATATGCATTAACTGCAAATTATTTTGCAAATGGATTATTACAAAAGAAAAAGAAAGATATTAAAATCCAATTGATAGATTTTTAAAAATAAATACAACGAAATTAATTTCCATATTGACTTTTTCAAGTAACCTCTTGATTATTTCTTTGCATAAGTCACAATCATTATTCATATTGGCTTCCATTTTTTTTCCACCAATCAAGGCATCAATCAACCGCTGTCGCGACATTATAAAGACTCGAAATCAATGACGCCCCAAGTTTGGATCTCTTTGGCTACCCGGAGAGTCGGAGCTCTGGCGTCGCCTTCAAAGATCGGTGGATCTGAGATCGTCGATCGACGCCTTCTGGCATTTCCCTGCCATCCATCTTGTTAGTTTTGACGCATCTGTAAGTGACGGCGACAAAAGTGGCAAAGTGGAGGAGTAGGAGGAGGAGGTGGCGGTGGAGGAGGTGATCCCCCCTCCAGGAGATCGATGGCCGGGTCGCTCCGATGAGGTGATCGTAGCGGGCCAAGACACCATCAGTCAAGTGGCGCGACAGCGTCCGTGGTCGGGTCAATTCGGTTTGACAGGTCGTTTGATTTATGCCCCAGACACTCGAGTTGCCCTCCAGATAATCGCCGAGTTCCACGGCCAGGGTGCACACTATTTATCATATAATTAAGCAAATCGATAATGTTATTACACTGTCTATAAATCGGAAGCTTGATAAATCGGGCCCAGAGTGTGGCAGGTGTCTCGCCTGTTCTGCGGCAGAGTGGCAAGTACTTCAGCTTGCATATTTGACAAGATGGTAAACACAGATTGTTACCTTCTCCAGGAGGATCTCCGGGGGATCGTCTCTGATGCGGGTGAGGGTCTAGACTGTCCACTGATCGGAAAATACGATGCCATTCGGTTAATTGAAAGCCCATGTCAATATATTCTAATACCCTGTTAAAGGTAGAACCAGGGGTATGTCGAAATTGGGAAATCGGAGGTGCTACATGCACCATATGCAACAGGTAAACTTAGAAATAATAATATTAAATTTTACTGAATTGTATGATAACATTTCACCTATAAATTCATAAATTTTGCTCAGTATATACATATAGAAATTTTTAATAAATGTATTAAAATATTAAGAATAGGAGTATAATATTGCAAAACAAGTAAAATAATATCGAAAATAATATTGCGTATTTAAAAAAATAGTTAAAGGTTTATTTTAGTTATAGGAATACCACTGCACAAATAAATTTTATCAATTTTTTAACAACTTAGAATTTTGAATGAATTAAAAACGTTGTAATTTCTTTTACCTCTATTAACAAATAAAAGGAGGAAAATGGAGATGTTAGATAATTCTAAAAAAAAAATTAATAATAATAATATTTTATTGCTTCAAACTAAGTTTTTTAACAAATGTATATTATATGATGAACAGAAAACAAAAATCGGATTTTAAAAATTGGTTAAAAACAAATTATTATGAAAATATAACTGACTCGATTTTCACACCTATTATTTTATTAACTACTCTAGCTTTTTTTATCCATTCTTAACTTACTAGAAAACATTTGTAAACAAAAAAAAAAAACAGTTTTTTAACGAATTTCGTACTTATTTGATTAGAGAAATTCAATATTTTTTTTATAAAAAATAATTCAAAAATATTAAAAAGCATTACAAAAACATTATTATGTCATTTTTAACTACAATTAAACAATAAAATAATGTAATATAATTTTGATTATTACATTTTATCAATTTTGAAATATTTTCTTTTTCTTTCTGTGTTATATGCTTTGTTGTAAGACGTATTCTTGACCAAAACCAATTAGTGAGTATCTTTTCGGCGACTTATTAGCGACTTGTGAGTTCCTTTGTTTTGGGGGGCGATTAAGCGAAAGCGCCACTCCCATACTCTCCAACTCTCCACTGTCCACTTTCCGTTCGAGGCACCCCATATATATAAATCAATTAATTTAAAATGTCAGGCAGCTGTCAAATTGTGTTGCTACCGGGAGCGTTTTCCGTTTCGCTTTTGATTCGCTCGGCATCACTTCTACTGCTCCTTCTCTCCACTTCTCTCCGCTTCTCTCCGCTCCATTCGCTTCGCCTCGCTTTTAGTTTTGCTTTGGTTTGGCTTCGCCGGGATTTCGTTTTGTTTGCTTTTGTTTTGGGTTCTCCAGCGGGATGGTGAGGGGGAGGGGGGGAAAGTTAAGTGAGGGAGAGAGCGGTGAGAGAGCGGCGAAGGCGAAGGCGAGAAGCGAGCGAGAGCGAGACTTTGGGCACGGCGACATGTCGAGATTTGTTGAGTGATTGACGACTTCATGTGTCATTAAATACCGTTAGCAGCGACTCTCCACTGACACGGGTGTCGCTGTTGTATGGCGCACTCCCGGACTGGAATGGAAAGGAATGGACTGGAATGGTATGGATCGGACCGGAGTCATTTTTCATGCCACGTCGCTCGTGTGTTTCCAGTGAAAGTCGCTGACTTAGTTGCTGTCTGTGAGTCTGGCTTTGTGTGTGAGTGTCTCTGTGTGTGTGTGTGTGCGTATCTGTGTGTGATTAGTTGCAATTAGACACCAAACCGCGGGGGCGGCAATTACTCTTAAAACAGTGAATTAGTTACGGCCAAGTTTGAAGCCTTAATCGTGTTAAATAAAAGCAAATAAGTCGAGCTTGTACCACTTTTAATTTTGTTTACTATATTGAATTTCCTTGTTTGTTTTGAATTACTTGAACAGTCACTTTAAACTGATCAAATCATATTGATTTCCTATATTTAAACATTATACTTTTCAAAAACGAGCTTTATTTAGAACAATTATGAATGAAAATAGAAAACGATAAATTGTACATATTTAATACATACAACTTTTGAGAACTTAATTTAACAAAATTGTAATATAAGTACGAGAAATTAAAGCTAGTGGGTCAATAGAAACCAAAAGCATATTATTTAAGTACAAAAAATTTTCAGATTGAATTTATTTTATTTTAAAAATTATACTTTCAAGAATTCTCAGCACCATTTCTATATTTAAAATTGAGCATAACTTACACTCGAACTAAAATCATTCATCATTCAGATCAGATAATATTTAATGAGATTATTGAAGATAAAGATGAAGTTCACATAAAATATATATTAATATATTATTTTAAATTTTGAAATATTTAAAAATATTCATATGATTATAATAGCCTTTCAAGGCCAATACTCTAGATACCCTAGAGATAAATTTTAATATGACTTTTAGGATAGGCTATGATAGTAATTAAATTCTAATTTCTACTAATTTAATTTAATTATCTAGAAAAAGTTACTTAACAATGTGAAATTACAAACTAGCTACAGCTTTACTCCTTGAAGGAAAAGTTATATAGTAGTCTTACATATTAGCAAATATTGCAATATGTTTGAAGTTAACCCAATTACTTAAATATTAATCTCAGTCAAATTAGAGAACCTGAGAATATCATCACTTTTGGCCCTAATCAACTTAACTCCTTCCTTCAACTAAATCACTGTTTGAGTGAATAAATCGAATAATTTGAATCAAATGTTGATTCGCTTGATTCCCACACATCCTTGATTCAACTATCCTTGAATCCTATCTGAATTGAAATTGACTCGAGACGTTCTCCCTCCCCCCTTCCCTCCCTGCTCCCTGATTCCCTTCAGAAGCAACAATAAAATACCACAATTTGCTCCTTACTCCGGGTTACTGCAATCCTCGATTCCTCGATTCCCCACTCAAATCCCGGACGGACTGGCAATGTTAACTGGCACTCAACTAGCAGCTTATTAGCAAACTTTCCCATTGGATTATATAGTTGAATATTATAATAATCGAGTTAGGTTCGTGTAAGTGGGTGCTCTTGCCCCCCTCCCCGCCCCTCTCTGCAGTCCGCAGGCTTTGGGCCATGGTTAGCAGTCAGCTTTCATGCACAATTTCCGTTTTCATGGCTCCGGGGCAGGAAAATAAGCCCACAGTTTACGACGACGACGACGACGGCGACGATGGCGTCTCATGTTGGTGTAACAAAAAGTGGGCAACTTTTTAGAGCGACGAGGAAATACTTTGCTAAATTGCCAGGGCAATCCTCTCCAGCCCCCGTCCCCGTCCCTGCCCCTGTCCCTCCTCTTGGGCCTGCCCCCGTGGAATGGCTACAAAAACCAATAACAGGACGTAATACACTCATGTGAGGGGGAGGGAGGAGCGGGGGGTGGATACCAACTTTTACAAATCGTTAGCATTTCGCACGTTTATTGAGTTGTTTTTGTATGTAAATTGGTTGCATAACTTTTGCCATGGAAAGTGTCGAGTGGCCGGAATGGTAGAATGGCTAGAATGGCAGCAGAAACGCAATGTAACCCTTTTTCTGCTCCCGCACTACTCAGCACTGGATTATTGTCTGTAGATTCTGCAGATACCCAACCGAACATTCCCAGTCCTTCCTCGATGTCCTTGTGTGCATAAACTTTGATTCCACTTTGAATGCGCCAGCGCATTCTAAACACGTTAGAGTGTTAACTAAGAGAGTTTCGTCAGAAAGATACCCTATAAATTAAATTTGTATATATAAAATACAGCCTTTTAAATCGAAATATCAAAGCAGTTTAAGAACATAACTCAGATCTCGTAACCTACTTCGAATCAAACTCTTTTTATGTGCCACACCTCACTATTTTAAACAAATTCTAGTATCTTAATCAATCACTAAATATACCCACCCCCAACTATTAAGAGGTACCAAAAAGTTTCAACTATTTGCGTATCTCTCCGGCGAAAGGCTTTCCCCGGGTTAGAAAAGGGGGAAAGGGCCTTGTCTGTGGCTGTTGTTGTCGGTTCGGTTTCGTGGTGCATATTTGTCGTTTGCGGTTTTCAACTGCAAATATTATAGCAAATTGAACTGTAAATAGTTTTTATTGCCCTTTTAGCCACAGCGACATTGTGGAGTTGAGTATAAGCCGGGCTTGCAGAGCCCGGCATGACTCTATTTTTGTTTTTGCAACAATTTTTCGGGGGCATGCCTGTTCACAGTTTTGTCTGGCCAGCCCAGAAAATTTTGGCCAAATTAAGTGGCCAGAAGTGCACGAAAATTAACTCCGAGGAATTCCGTTTTTGGTGGAGATACAGATAATATCATTATATGATTTGCAATTGAAAATCATCGATAGAAGAGCTCTTGAAAACATTCAGTAAAATAATAACAAAAATTATCAAAAATTTTAATCACTTATCTTGAAAGTTCTGATATTCATAGTTCATTATTTATTAAATGCATTTTTCAGCCCAGAAAACTTAGCAGAATTATGTGAACCAAAAATAACTCTGAGGAATTCCTTTTTATTTCAGATACTTATATTTGCATTTAAAGAAAACTATAAAATATAAACAAAATCAATCAAAAATTGAGGTGCACATAAAATAACTCAGAAGAATTCGTTATTATGTGCATTTATAAAAAAGTGAAAATATCAATAATCTTTGATTTCGGTCGGTGCTTAAATTTGCTATTTCAAATCATCGCTAAAAACATCACCTGAAGGTCTTATATAAAATTCAAACAACATTTTAAGCACTTAACTTTTCAATTACCTGATATTTGATAGTTCATTCTAAATGAAACGTATTTTTGTAAAAATATTTGAGTCGCAATATTATCAAAATTATTCCAGCAGCAAATTGAAATGAATGCAAAATTGTTTTTAGGAATTCCTTTCTGTTGGATATAAGGAAAAAGTTAAAATATCATTAACTTAGCAATTTGCTATTGAAAATCATTGTCTAAATACCTCACATAAAGTTTTTTACAAAATTAACCAATCATTTTAAATTCCAGATTCTACTATTTTTAGTTAAATATTTGGGGTATGTATTTTGCTTACTTATGTGTGTCTATCTCAATCTTATTTCTTTTTAAATTTATCTTTGGCTTAACTAATCATACGTGTTATTTTTAGGCCACCAAGTATCATTTCAAAATATTAAAAATTCAATTACTAATATTATTGCAACGTGAATTCACTTAAGTCTTAAATCACCCAAACTTTGACACCTTGGCTAAAATAATCAAATACCAGATGACGACGACCTCCTCCCGCTCATCGGATGATTAATGTTTGGCAAATTAATATGAAATACCGACGCCGCCCGACGCCGAGAACACGAAACTAATAATTTGTGTGCCGCAATTTGCATAGATATATCATTATTATTATATGGCATTTCTTTCCCTTATTGCGTACAACGCCTCGCATTTTCATCAATCAATCGGAGTGCAGGATCTAGAGGAGGGAGAGGAGGCAGAGGGGAATGTCATGACATGAAAAATATGTTTGCCAGTCGATGGAAAAATTATAATTTATAAAAATTTTAAGAGCACTGCAACGTGCTCGACGGGCCATCAATCAAAAAATCTCAGTGGACATTGCAGATGGACGGAAGGCGGACAGATGGATGGACGGACGTCTGTCTCGTTTCCGAGACTACCATAGTATCGAGCAGAACGTTCTCTTAAGGTTGAAACTAAGGGATACCCTTGAGAAAATATTGTTAGTTAGTTCTTAAATTATTTTAGATTTTTAAGGGTAACCTCTTTCAATCCCTATTATTTAATTGAAGTTATTAAATATACAATTTATTTCTGGACTTGATTTGTAGTATATTATTTCTATCATTTTATTGTATTAAGTAATTATAGGGTATTCAAAGTACCATTACCATTATATATCGCTCTGTTTTCTTGTTATAAATGATTCGAATTATGGAACCCGACAATGAGACGAAGACCATGACGATGCCCTCTGATAATGATGATGATGATGATGTTCGCTTCTGCCTCCTTTGGCCATTGTTCCTTCCCGACTTAGCGGATGTTGGAAAATGTGAAAATTGTGAAAAATTCTATAACCATTCATAATAACAAATGCCCTCGAAACGGAAATGGCGGAAAAAGGCAGTATATTAGATTTGTTCCAGCCAGCAGCAGCAGCAGCAGCATCAATTTGTTCGCTCTCAAACGAGATTAATGATGTTGCACTGGACTCGGGGGGCATCTCGGCATTAAATGCCACCTAATTAATGATCAAACTGTTGCAAGATCTGCCACGCCCCCCAACCAACCTACCGTTGCGTGCCCACATTTCGCACTGAGTGACACAGTCACTCCATATGGATGATGATGATGATTGCCCTGCTCGATGGCAGACGTAGATGTACTGCCCCTTCCGGGTTGCGAGTCCCGTGATTAATGAGCTTATTATGTACTTTGCCACTCGCTTAAGTCTCTCTCTCTCTCCCAGTTCCCAGTTCCCAGTTCTCCAGTTCCTGGGGACAAGTCAGAATTTCCTTTCTCTTTCGGCCCGGGCCTCATTATTCTTCATTTTTCGTTTGGCATTGTGTGGCAAAAAGATTTATTACAATCCCCATGCGACGGGGTTGAAGAATAACGCTCGCAGATTGTATTCAATAAATTAGAGAAAAGCGTGGAAATTCATAAACTTACAAATCATTCCTGTAGCTGTCATCCTGTTTATAAATTGACTGAGAAGGGATCGCAAATAAAACAATATTAACCCTTCTTTTGAAATTGGCAACTGTTTGATTCACTGACAATTCACATATATAAAAATCCTTAATTTGTTAATTCTATCAGCTTTTGGCCAGGGTATTTATTATAAGTATGAATACAACCATAATAAAGTTAATAGAATCCTTGCCACAAGAAATTTTTACATATTAAATACAACATAAAGCAAAAGCAACTCCTACATTCCAATACTAAATATAACAAGTAAAAAGTTCCTATACATTTATATTACCAAAATAATTTTTTAAAAATCCCTCAAACATCGAAAAAATATAGGTAATGGATTTATTGGACAGCATTGGAATTATCTGTGAACGACACTCAATATCCACGTATTGACTCTGCCTGAATGTAAGCAAATATAAAATTTCAATTTTGAATTGATTCAATTTCAATCGGGTTTCCATTCTAGACTAATGCCAATTAGTTGAAAATATGTTTACAAAAGTTAACAAAAAACTCAGTTTTCGTAAAACCTTTGCTAGAAAAAATATCCATCAAGGGAAAATGAAATTTGGCATACAAATGGAATTTATTTTACTGAAAAACAAAATTCGCTTTGCTGATTTTATTCAATTTTTTTCCAAAATTGATGAAATTTCCTAGCATCACCTTCAGGTTCCCTACATTTTCTGATACAGATTAAAGTCCTCTTGGATGCTGGGCTCACCAATTAGCAGAACCGAGGCTGAGGTACCAGCAAGACCAGCAAACAGCAGAGACATCAGCAAAACGAGTATCAACACACAGCGACGACAACATCTACGCGGACGGCGTTGACAGCTGTCAACGTGTCGTATGATTAATGTTGGCCAAATGCGGTTGCATTTTTGTGCGTTTCGCTCGGTAAATGAAATGATAAATTGGGTGTGCAAACATTTTGCTCCGCTCTGGACCGATTTTCAGCTTAATTCAGAAATGAAAAGAAACCAGGCCGGAGCCAGAGCCAGGGCAGAGCCAGAAGGCCCTCAATTAAATTGCCTTTCACCGGCAGAATGCCATTCAGGAAACTTTGCCACATATCCGTTCGTTCGCCCATTCCGCACTTTGAGTTGCACAAACAGTCTTAATTGTTGTTGCAGTTGCAGTTGCAGTTTGTGCCGTGGCACGCCTTTGTTGACACCTTTTGCCAACACAACCTCGAGCGCTGTCGTGGCGTGTGAGAAGTGGCATGTCCACATCCGTTTCGCCTCGCGTTTGATTGATTGAAACTGCAGTTGCAACTTGCTGGCAGCAAAGGCGACGACAGCTCCCTGCTGGCACTTGGGGTAGTTGAGGATGGGGGGCACCAGAAGTTGCAGAGATGGCTTCCAGGAGAAGGGGGGAACACCAAGCAAAGTGCTCGAATCAACGCTAATAATGCGCGACCTTTGCCCTCGTGTCAGTTGAGTGCGACTCAATGCAATTTGCGGGAATGGAAATCACATAAATACCGGAATGGAATGGAAAACCGTGGCACGGAACCAAACAAGTGCTTAACTGAAAAGGTTTCACGGGTTTGCAAATGTGTGACTTGAAAAGTTCAGGGAACCTCGAGGGGGTTTTATTTTCCTACAACTACTTTCTTTCCTCACTTGTAAAAACAAACGATTTGTATTTAAATTGAAAATGATGAAGCTTTAAATATTAAAATGGTTTTAAGTAGATTTATAATGCCCTGTTATTTTAAAATAAAATAAATTCCTATCCCAGAGTCTAGAGTTTTCCAAAATTTGTTGATGCAATATTACTAATTATTATGTAATATTCATTCATACTTATTTTAAATATATCTGAGATATAAATGTAATATACTGAGAAGTTATAACTTTTATTGATGAGAAGATAATGCTTGTTTCTAAATATTTGAACATATCACCAAATTATAAAAAATTTTGCATTCATTTTTTACTTTTTATTATAAAATAGTTTGAATAGTATAATTTGAATTCATATTATTTTTTGTATATGTCTTAAATATGAATTTACTGGGAGTCCATGTTCAATGTTATATAATTTTTTTTAATATTCCAATTTTTATTAAAACCCAAAAAATGTTTAATTTATACTAAGTTGATTATTATTTATTTTATAATATTACTGGGTGATTCATTGTAATGTACTGGAAAGAGATTTTCGATATTATGAATTTTTTCAAAATGTTAGAATTTTGATTAAAAACAAAAGAAAATTTAAGTTATCTAATATTCATTCATATTTATTTTAAATATATCTGGGATATAAATATTCCAGATATACTAATATACTAAGAGGCCATAAATTTTATTGATAAGAAAATTTTTTTTAATTTTTTATTTATCTTTTTATCTATTATATTTTTGGGGAATAGATTTAATGCACTGGAAGACGAATTTCGATATCTAATCAAACTTTTCACGATGTTACTTTGCTTCTTGTTTTCCCTCTCGCATCTCCCTTTTAGCCAATTCTCGCAGAGATTTGACGTTTAAGCCTGGCAATCTGTAATGCGTACAAATTGGCCATTTGTGTGCATGTTGGTAAGCAAAATTGGCCCGTCATCCGAAATGGGTATCTGGCAGTGGCAGGTTCGGCTGCGGTTTGAGTCAATTTCCTGCTGCTTCAAATGCACAACTAATAACATGACGAGCTGGGACGTGGGGTGCGATGGTTAAACATTATAAATGCAGCCATAAATGCGTCATAAAGCAGCAACATGGAGGGGCAACATGAGGCAACAATGAGGGGAAGGTACAGGGGCAGGGGCAAGGGACGATGCACGATGATGGCAACGTCGCAAAATATGGCCAAAGGCTGTAAGCGGCAACAACATAATAAATTAATTATATGCAACATCAGCAACAGTTCCACAACACCCCCCTCTGCCCCTGCCTCTGCTCCCAGCTCCTGCCGCACAGTGCCTTGAGTGATGTGTGGCATAAAGTCGTGAGCGTGAGCGTCTATTAGCAGTCAACGTTGACGACGTACAACAACGATTCCAGATTCTGTTGCACCTCTGCTCTCCCTCTCCTTCTCCTTGACAAGGCGCACACGAGCGCGAACAAACAAGGGGCGTGGCAGGGGGCAGGGGCGGTGGCAAAGGGGGCAAAGGCAGTGCAGATAGTTTAGCATGTGTGGCATCGCGGAAAGGCGAGCCAAGTCAAGTCAAGTCGAGTTGAGTCGAGTTGAGTTGGCTCTGGGGGGCAGGGGATCGTCCGTCGGTCCGTCGGTCGGTTGGTTGGTTGGTTGATAGGGACCGGAGCCAGTCAAACGGGCAATCCATCCATCAGCCGTTGGCAGACAGCAATTGCAAGCTGCAAATTGTGTGCGGCTATGTGGCACGTTTGATGTGGCTACTCTAACCGCAGCGAGCAAGTTGTTGCAGCCACTTCTGGAGCAATGAAAGGTTGCCATAATTTGTTCGAGATTTACTCAGTCCACAATTAGTCCTTGAAAGGAGATCGGAGTGGAATATATATCAAGACAGCTATACTATAGAATATTATTAAAATAATTGAAATTGATAAATTGGAAAATAAAAAGGTATATAAAAGTGGAAAACATATATGGAAAACAAAAAGTATGGAAGATAGGTAATATATACATTACATAATCGTACTTTAATGGTAGATATTTATTATGATTATGATTTATGTAGATATTTATTATATATTAAAGAATATATATTAATAAAGAGACCGATTATTATTAAATATTAT